>CM021106.1:518470960-518546309 GCA_007115665.2 Sequoiadendron giganteum | reverse complement strand
GAGAGGGAAGGTGGGTGGGAGGAGGGAAGAAAGAGAGGTGAGATTGAGAGAGAGAGAGATATGTGGGAGGGAGAGAGTGTGTGAGAGAGAGAAACACATAGGAAAGTAGGAAGGTTGGGATATTTAGAGAGAGGGAGAGAGGGAGGGAGAGAGAGAGGGAATGATGGAGAGAGATATATAGAAGTATATAGGTAAGGAGAGATAGAGAGGGAGAAGTAGAGAGAGATGAGATATAGAGAGATGAGGGAGGGAGAGAGATAGAGAAAAGTAGAGAGGGGAGGAGGGAGGGATAGAGGGAGAGAGAAGTGTGATAAAAAGAATGAGAGAGGGAGGGGAAAGGATAAAGGTGGATAGATTGAGAGAGAGAGGGAGGGGGAAGGATAAAGGTGGATAGATTGAGAGAGAGAGGAGAGAGGGTGAGAGATAGGCATAGAGAGATAGGTTAAATAGAGATAAATAGAGAGGGAAGGTGGTTTGGATGAAGAAGAGAGAGAGGAAAGGAGAAATGTGGATAGATTGAGAGAGAGGAGGGAGGGAGGGAGAGAGGTAGAGAGGGATGGGTTAGATAGAGTGAAGTAGAGAGGGAAGTTGGGTGGGAGGAAGGAAGAGAGAGAGGGGGGGAGATAGAGAAAATTAGAGAGGGAAGGAGGGGAGGAAAGGAGGGAGGGATGGAGGGAAGGAGAGAGGTTAGATAGATAGAAGTATAGACAAAAGGAGAGAGTGTGAAAGAGAGGTCTAGAGAATAAGGGATAAAAAATGAGTGAGATAGAGAGAAAGATGATACAACTTGCTGATTACTGAAATTTTACCTCCTGATTACTAAAATTTGACATGCTGATTACTAAAATTTGGCTGTCTAAAATATTGTAAGATCTCCCAAAAAGTAGAATTTGAATTATAACTCCTAGAGATGAAAAACCACTCTCAAACATCCTGAAACTATATACATGAAATATAACTTAAAGTATAAGAAGGAAAATTTCCATATGTAAATTTCAACTTATTCTTAAATCTTTATTTCATGTATATAGTTCCCCTGAAAGATAACAAGAAGAAAGATAAAATAGAGAAGAGAAAAACTCAATGTAGACCAAAATGCAAGCTTGTTATAACGCAATTGCATTATAGTAATGCTTTTTTGAATTAAAAAAATGTGCATTTTTTGAAATTCAAACCATAATGCCTGGACGTTATAACGTGCTCATGTTTTGGCTTGGTAACCACGCCTAGGCTTGGTCATTACCAACCCATAACACCAACATTTTTTAGTAAAATTCACTAGCATTTTCACTATTTTGAGATGAAAAAGTGAATTAGCCACTTTCTAGACCCCCAAGTTTCTACACCCACCCTCTAGAAAAATCCAATTGGAATTTTCTCACCTAAAATTCATTGATCTATCTGATTTTCTGGTTTATTTTGAACTATGGGAACAAAAAACATGTACTCCATGATTTCTTTATTTGGGTCAAATGTGGGTAATAATACCATGGTTGTTGGAGGCTCTGAAGTTACAACAAATGAACTCTCCACCAGTTTCTCCATTTCTTTTTAATACAATTTTGATTTATTAACTCATCATTGTAATAAAAACCTAGGGACACAAAAATAATGGAATGCTTGAATGGTGAAGGACTAGGAGTACTTGTAGTTTCTGTTGTAGACACACTAACTAGAGGAGTGTTTGGAAATAACTCCTTTGTGGTGGAACCCATAGTTGGACTTAGACCTATCATAATCCTTGTCATCTTTAGAATGCCTTGATCATTGGATGTTTGTGTATTGTATTGTTGGCCTCTTGTGTGTAATTTGTAATTTTGTTGTTGTAGAACATGTTGACCACTACTAGTATTACTACCCATACCATCTCCACCAGTGGTAGTGCCAGTTGATCTAGTTTCTCCACCATAGGCATGTCCTGGTTGTGATTGTATCTAACCTTGAGGATTAGGATTTGAAGCTTTAACAAAATGAATTGTTCCAATTGTTCTTGTATGCCCTTGGTGTTTTTATCAGCTCCAAGGCCTCATTTATCACCTGGTTTTCTATTCTCTACATTTGATACCATCCAAGGGCCTTGTCCTTGGGTCCCCAAAGGACCACCTTCAAACCCAATTTTTTTTCTATGGCTGCTCCTGAAGTAAATGCTTGTTTTGTGGCCTTACTTAAACTGGATTGTTTTTGTACTCTTTGTTCTTCCATATCATCATTTTCTTCACGTTCATTGGGATGCTCTATATTCCACAACTTGCTAAACTCATAATCTTCTTCGTTATGTCCATACTTTGTAAGAGTTCTTGGTTCACTTAGATCCTTCCTCATAGACCAAAAGGTAGTAATTTTTTATTGTAAACAATTTTTTTCTCTACATTCCTTATCTAGAGAATTTGGAATGTTTACTCTACTAGATGGTGTATCACTTTTTTCATAAAAATTATTGTACCTCCTGATTTGATTCTCTACTCCTTTTTGTTAGTCCAATGCCATATTTTTTGCTGACAATTGTTCAAAAGAAACACCTTTTTCAGTAGCACTTTTCTCCATTTCTATTTTGACCTCATCCCAAGAATCCATGTTTCTCAAGTTTTTAAGCAAGGGTTTACTTTGATGTTTAATTATACTTGTAGCATTCCTATTGGCCACAATCCTTGATTTAATGGTGTCACATGGATCATACTATCAATGACAGACACCATCAAAATTTAAAAAAATCAAAAGATCATGTGCCACATTGAATGCTTTTCTCTCGATTGTGAACCCTCCACATGAAAAAGGTAAAGAAGGAAATAAGCTCTTATTTTGATGACTAAGAAAGTAATATTTATTAGTACTCTCCATATGACTTACATATTCCAATACAAAAACCCCTTTTGTCACATGAATTGGAAGTGTGTATGGCTTTACTCCTAATCCATAAAATCTTAGCATAGTATATTCTTCCATTAAGTACCAATCAGCCAATTGTATTTATTTTCCTAGTTGAATGCAATTATACAAGACATAGGCAATCTAGGAAATGGAGTATTTATAATTGCTTGATGCAATGGATCCAAAAACTAGTCTACAAAATTATTGTAGTTCGTTTGAGAATCATGCATTCCTATCTTAGTGGTCTAGTCATATACTGGAGACATTTTTTTTCCTCAAGATTTGTATAGGGATGAATTTGAAGCTTGTTGGTCTAAAATATTCCACTAAATTTGAATATAAAAGAGTAGCACAAGTAGGTTGTGAACCTAAATGTCTTGGTGGAACCTCCTTTAATCATTAAAAAAAATTTATGCATGGATTCTATAATGTGCTCAAGATAGTTATATTTGACACAATTTTTAGCATCCATACCATTTCAAGGAGGCTTGCACCCACTTCAAGATTGATATCTAGTCTAAGGAAAAATGCTAGCATGAAAATAGTATTTTGAACCCATGGTTTAAAAATTTCAAAATCACAAGGAGGCTTATGAATACCTTTCAGTTTGTTTCTAACTTCTTTGGTATCCGGAACTATTTTATTTAGGAAAGAATTTTTCTCCCTTCCATCCACTACTTCATAATCACTAGCAAGATTTTCTAGGTCAATGTGGACATTTCAAAATTCTTCGGTTGTAAACCCCAACACTTTTTCAAATTATTTTGCATTAATAGATAACATTTCTGCTTTGCTATCTGCATTAACAATTACTCATTTTTTATCATCATAATTGTGGGTGTAGACCATGATAAATTTTGGGAAAGGGAAAAACTCATGTGACATCATGCACCCTAATCCAAGTACCCATGGTGCACTAACACTAGTAAGTTGTGTTTTCTTTGCAGCCTTATTCTCACATGAAAATATAAGTTCTGAGGTAAGCCTACCATAGATTTTAGGATCATAAATATCATGGTATTCATCAGTGAAACTTGAGGTTTTAAGCAATCCAACATAATCGATTTTTCTACCTGATTTTGCTTTGTCTTTTCCAACAACTAGTGTACTAGTGGTGGTGGACATGCTTGTACAGTGTGAAATCCCTCTTAACTCCTCCTTAATTTTCCTCATGTATCTCAAGTTCTCAACCCTAAACCCAAAGTTTGACAGGCATGGATTTGCTTTGTAAGTTTTTTGGAACCCAAAATTTCCCACTGCAATGAGCAGTCTGAAATCTCCCTATGTGCCAACTCTTGCTTAAAAATAAAATCACTTAGTAGTAGAAAGTTCACTTTTTTTTTTTAATATTAAAGTAAAAATGAAATGTCAACATGTTATCTCTGGACTACACAACTAGTACATTACATTTCTGTAATGACACTTAGAAATAAATTCTCAAACAAATTCTCAACCATTTATCTTTGTAAATCTAATGGTTATAGGGTGATTCTAGAGTTTTGAGTTCACAAGCCTAGTGCTCTGTACATTTCATTTCAGAATGCAACTACATCCATCCATCAAATGTTCATTAAACAATTGAGTAATTTATGATATAAACAATAACCATGTGTTTTAAAGTTGTTTAAAACTTTAGTGGTGCTAGGATACATAATGTTAATGGAGTCATTGAGATGATTCCATGTTTCCATTCTATGGTTCCGTAGTCACATATAGATCTACTTGAAGCATCTTGTAGACTCACATAATCCTTTTAAAAGAAAGACATTGATTGACATCAAGGCCAAGGGGGTGGTAACTTAACGTTGCAAAGGACTTAATAAAATGACTAATGATACCAGGAACCAAGGGAGAAGGTCAATGAAAAATTAGAAATCAATATTTCGGTAAACCCTAGCAAGAGTGACAACTTTTAATGTTTTTAGTGTTTTTTGTCAATTTGATGGCAACTTTATTTTTTCATTTGTATTGCTTTATGTTTTAAATCTACACGGAAATATTTCATAAATAGATAATACTTAATCTCTTACAAGAAAAAAAACTGATTTTTTTAAGTTTATTAAATATTTCATTCCATTATTTTATTCCATTTACATTACTTGTATAATTTGAATAGACACTGAACACACAAAATAATTCTTTACTATAAATGAATACCAAAGAATAACTCAACCATTTATTTTATTACAATAGAATTGCAATGTTACATTATTATATAGCTTTTTAAAGATGAGTAGAGCATGCAAGCTCTTGTTTTGAATAAATGACACATGCTACTTTTGACTTTACACCAAACATAATTGATTACAAGTTGCTATTGGTGACAATGGAAGAGCATTTCTTATACCATATTCTCAAACCACGAGGCTTGCCGACCATGGTTTGGATCTTGGGATCTTGAATATGCTTCTATATTTATAATATGCTCAATTTGATGCACTAGAACAACCCAAAATGACACAATTGATTCCAAGTTGCTAGTGGCAGCTATGGGATCTAGACCATATTACCAAACAAATAAATTTTAGAATCTATAGGGCTTGCCTACCATGTTGGGGAAATGGGAGCTATGAAGATAGTAAATGTATCTATCTTGGTTATCAACCAGAGTCATGTAGAAGATAAGGGGTAGTAAATTTTCTACCACCATCTTCGTGTTGCTTCCATGCATTTGGAAAGCGTAGTATGACTTTGAAAGTCCACAATTATTCTTTGAGGGCCTCTATGAAAATGGAGTATGAGAAGTTATCAACTTTGAATGCAAATAAGATTAAAATACTTATGTGGGTGTACTCTCTATGAAAGCACTTATCTCCATCACAGCCCTCATCTTGGTTGAAAACCTATCTGAGAAGTCAGGTGAACCAGATCAACTTCTTTCCAATTCCACCCATTCTAAACTTGAAGGAAACTTTTCTTTTACTCTATAACTACATAACTAGAGGTAGGAGAATTTAGAGTTTCCCCAATAATATCACATCATCTTCTTCCTTATTAACCTTACAAAATGAAAACCCTTATGACAATTCAAAACATTACATTCAATAGTAAAGCCTTTAGCCTTCCATGAATGATTTCAGTTGTGCTCACTATCCCTATTTATGGGCCACCACTACCAGCCCGATCCTTGTTTACTCTTGAGTCATGTGAGGTATAATCATGCAAACCAAGTAACCAAATTAATTGTGTAACTTAAGTCTTACGTTTCCAATGTATTTTTATTAATGTCTAGCTACATGCAAATTGTACCTCAAGCTGAGAAGCTATCAAAATTGCCACTCAAACAATATGAAATCATTAAAAATATTATTTCAATTGATCACTAGATTAATGAAATCATCATCTATAGTATTTAATATAGTTTTCAATATCAAGCTATCCAATCACTCACATCAGATATACATATGGCATTAATTTGTTGTACCACGACCACAATTTCTTCAAATAAAGACAATCAAACTGATATGCAAACATTAATAAAAAGATGAAAATAAATAAAAAGAAAGCATGTGCCACGTGCCATACTTTCTTCCATTTTCAAAATCAAGTTATCAAATCAAAAATTTCACATGCTTTAGATTAGAAGAGAAACTTAATTTTGAATCTTTTAAAGATTTCTCAAGTGCATATTGTTAGAATTGTGAAACAAGAACAAAACCTCAAGCCACATGATCAAATAAAAAGCAAATACACCTTCCATGCAAGAAATCTACAAAACTTATGTGCAATATTCCTTGACAAGAAAAAATCTATAGAAGCAAGAGATTTTCAAGAAGATACAAAAGCTTCAGATATTACAACAAGGGTTGAGTTCTTATAAGAGAAAAACCCTAAATGAGAAAGGGATCAGATAATGACAAGTTTCAACATCACATGAGATGAGACATAATGATCTAATATTAGCTCAAATAATAAAACATTAAAGCACTCCTAAGTTTAGCTTAAGTGCATGAGAATAAATTAGACTAATAATCAATTAAAGATTAATTAAATATTAGCTAATGCATGATAACTTTAACACCCCCCTTAAGATGAACTTAGGGAGTAACTAAAAACCTTAAAAAATAGAATGCATGATGGGTCCCGGCAAGCAAGGCCACGTAAGGTACCCATGTACAAACAAAAGATCTCTATAATGTGGAGAAATAGAGAAAACCTCATGGGAAAAACTCCACTCAAAAAAGAGATGAAAGCCACGTGAAGGACTGAAGAAGCCTCCAAACAAGACAATGTTGTCCAAAAAGATAGGAACAAATGATGAACAAAAAGAAGACCACTAAAGCATGAAGAAGCTGCAAACATTGATGAAGAATGGCTACTAAAATGCTGAAAGAAGAACCTCTGCTGAAACATATGATGATCAGGATCAAGAAGACAAGAATCTGTATGACTGCCCCCAACAAAACTACTTGAATCTGATGGAAAACCAAGGAAAACATCAAGAACTCAAAGATATAGATGGTACAAGTACCAATAGTTTGAAGAACTAATCAAGTGAAAATGGAAGGTCGCATCCTAAATGCAAGAGTGTCCATATGGTAACTCATCCATCTCAATGAAATACAAGTAACCAACCACTGAAGTACGCTATATCTGAAAGTAGTTAGGAAAAAATATTAATACATAGCTCACTCCAATGAAACCAAGGAAGCAATATCACCAACAATAGAAACCCCCCGTAATGCTAAAAAGGGAGAGTCATGAATTATACACTAAAACTGAATGCCAGAAAGAAGTGCATGAAGAAGAATCAAGAACATCTAAACGTGCAAACATGAAAGTACCAACACATATAAAGGGTGTGAAAATAAAAGTCACACATGCATGAGGTTATTGTCGTGGAAGGGACACTCACTTGAAAAAGGTATGATGGAAAACAAAGGAAAAACATCAAACCCCCTCATGACACTTTATAGCATAGTGTGAGTACCATAAGGCACAAAGTGATGTGCTAGATCCCATAAAAGATACACCTGCTATGGCAATTTATTTTAGTGTGTTTGCATAATGAAGAATTCATACAATAGAAGTCCATAATGTCCACAAAAAGGAATACATTCTGAATATACAATTATATAATAGAAAAAGAGGAAAATGGTAATACCATGATGAAGTACACAAAAAAATATGCACTTTAAAAAAAAACGACACCCAAAAATGTGTCTAGATGTAGAAGATATGGCCCGTCAAAGTCTTCAAAACAATAACTGAACAACAACAACACTGAGAAAACATAATTCTGTAAAAAACTAGAAGTCCAAACTGGAAAACACCTACACCACCATGAAGAACTCGAAATTCTACTTTGTTTAAAAAAAATTGCATTAAAAATGCCCACCGTATGACCGAGATATGGCCTTTGAAATATTGGGTGCAAATTTGAAAAGCACAATGGAGAGAGGCTGAGTAGGGCATAATAAAATCCTTTGCCAAATTTAGAAAAAACTACCTCCAAATGTGGAGGTCCACCAATTTAGTAGTACTGGAAAAAAAAATAAAAAATCTCCAGGTATGCTGCATGTGAACTTATTTGCAAAAGAATTGCAAAAAAATTGACTGTTTTTTTTTTTAAGTTAAAAAAAGTCATAATAAAAAAACTATTATATTTTTTGTAAAAAATATATATATATAAAACTATTTCTTTTAAGAAAAAAATAAAAATAAAAATTGATATTAAAAAAATCAGATTAAAAAAAGGTAGGTGTTGGGACTCACGCCATCCCTGCGTGGGGCCCAAGGGCCGTCATTGCCAATGGCAGGGCGGTACCCTTGGGTACCCCATAGTAGGGGGCGGGGCCCAAGGGTTGCTGCTCTACCAAATGGCAAGCGGTAGTACCTTGGGTACCGTCCTTGATTTTAAAAAAAAATTAATATAGATTTTTTTAATAAATAAAATTTGCATGCCCTTAAAAAGGGTTCTTAACAACCTTTTTTTTAATTGATTTTTTAAAAATTTTGTATGAAAAAATATCAATTTTTTTTTATAAATTTTACCTCGATCCACGTGCTAGGAAGGTGGTACGGTTTTTTTGAGATTTTTTTTTTGCCTCAGAAACTCCCGACGTGGATTTTGACAATTTGATAGGCAATCTTAAGGTTTTTGGGCCTTCTGAGCATGATGGTAACATCCATTTTGTCTAAAAATGAACCAAAATTGTAGCTACCCTTCGAATCTAGAAATAAAGTAACCACTTCAAACCTTCGTAGATCTGGTGTTAGGAATCGAAATCAATCGAAAAAAAATACAAATTTGACTTTCTCGATAGCTCTGAATCCAATGACGAAGTCCTTTTTGCACCAAAATCCACAAAAAAATTCCCACCTCCAAAATTTGCAAATAAAAGGCAAAGGGGATTCATATCTAAAGCTTGTAACCCTCGTTGAAGAAAGAAAATCTCATAAATCGACAAGGGTTTCATTGAATCCATGCTCTGATACTATGTTAGAATTGTGAAACAAGCACAAAACCATGAGTCACAAGATCAAACAACAAATAAATACACCTTCCACGCAAGAGATATGCAAACAATATGTGTAATATTCTAAACAACAAAAAAAAAATCCTATAGAAGCAAGAGACTTTCAAGAAGATATGAAAGCTCTAGATATTACAATGAGGGTTGAGTGCTTATAAGAGAAAAATCCCTAAATGAGAAAGGAACTAAATCATGGAAAGTGTCAACATCACATGAGATGAGAAATAATGATCTAATATTAGCTCAACTAATGAAGCATTAAACCATTCCTAAGTTTAGCTTAAGTGCATGAGAATAAATTAGACCAATAATCAATTAAAGATTAATTAATTATTAGATAATGCATGATAACTCTAACACATATGACATTAATCCACAATACTGCAACCATATTTTCTTCAATGAAAGACTATCTAGTGGATATGCAGAAATTGATAAAAAGATTGAGAATTAAATGAAAGGTAGAGTACTTCGAGGCATTGAAAAGAGATAATTAAATGGATTTTTGTAGGTTAATCATTATCAATGTCCACTAATAAGTCACAATAAATTTTGCTCACTTATGATAAAAACTATATGTTGAACTTGAATCATACAAAAAATATAAATATTTTTTTAAACTTAAAAGCAACATTTTTATATTGAACAAAGAAAAAAGGATTTACAAGAATTGATCCATGAAAAGTATTTTAATTTAAGTAGTCATGAATTACATAGCCAACCTAGCCAAAAAACCACTAACCATGACAAAAAGACCAGTCATAAAATACATATTACAAGAGTTGTACAATAAAATATAGACACAATTCATGATTAATTTTTTTTGTAACAATAGTAGAGGCCCTCAATTGGGTGTTTGAGTAGGAGGTGAATTGAATTGAGCAAAGTAAGAGTGGAGAAGAAAAAGGAATCACCCAAATCCTTCCTCCAAAACTACAGACTCTGTAATGATTCATTTATCATATCACACACCAGACCACACCTCATATTAACCACAACAAGAACTTCCACTGTAGAAGCAACTAGTTCAAGTTTGGGGAAGATTCCACCAACAGGCACTAACCCACTTTCAAAATTGTAATGCTCAAGTGTCAACTCCAACGAAGAAATAGAGTAAATGAATGACTGTAAATAACATATTGCCAGCGTCTTCACCAAATATTTATTCAACAAAATTTCCATGTAATTGGACAAGAAAGCAGAAGTTGCCTCAAAAAATAGATCATGGGTGTTGTTCTGAAGCCATTCCCTACCTACAATTATTCTTATAGCATCCTCAACTTGCACATACGGAATAGCAAAAACCATACCCAACTTTCATCTATTGTATGCATCATTGGTTCTTCTCTCCCAAAAATATTTGGGTAGCATGACATGCCACAAAGACTCCATAATATCACAGTGAAATTGAGAATAGAGAAGAAAGAAAGAAAAGGAAAATATAATATAAATGATATGAAGAACATCAAGTTGGTGAAGTATATATAGAACAAAGACATCAAATACTCAACACTTGAACATTTAATTCACCACTTGATGTGACAATATTATTTTGAAAAAATTGAGGCATGACTTAAAGTGATTTAATAAATAATAAAAATTCAACCATTGATATTTTAAAATCTAATGGTTCTGGTGTTATTCCAAAGGTTTGAATTCACAAGTCTAGTGCTTTGGATATTTTCTTCTGGAATGCAACTATAGACGTCCATCGAAAATTCATTTAGGACCATTCATTTTTATGAGAAAATATTTGTCACCAGACTTAGGAGATATTAAAGTCTTTGACACTCCATGAAACCACTAATCACCTAGGTCAAGGGGTCGGTTACCATGATGAATCCAAAGGATTAAGTCATAACTGAAGCAACCTTCAACTGTTAGTAGCCAGTCAATGATAAAATATTATTTTGGGTGTCATGAATATAAGTGATTTAATAAGTAGTTATGTAATAAAATTTCAACCATTGATATTTGGAAATCTAATGGTTCTAGTGTTATTCTAGAGGTTTGAATTCACAAATCTAGTGCTTCAGACATTTTCTTCCAGAATGCAACTACAGTCGTCCATCAAAAATTCATTGAATGATCATTGGTTATATTAATTTGCATTGACATATGGCTTCATACATAATAAATATGTTGATAGTTGTCCCCATTCTAGACACTTTATGAAGGAATTTGGACGTATGAAAAATTTGTCCCAGAATAGAACAATATGGTAGCATTTGATATTTTCACCACCCATGCTATGATTTTTATTGGCATATCAGTTTATTTTGCTAATGAATTTTTTTATTGGTTTGAAATTATGTTTAATTTGCCAATGTTTTTTTTTATTCATTTGAAAATAGGTTTGATTCACCAATGAAAATATATATTTTGGTTTAAAAACATGTTTTAATTGCCAACAAAAATATTTTATTTGTTTGAGTATAGGTTTAATTCGCGAATAGAAATATTTTATTGGTTTGAAAACATGTTTAATTTGCCAATGAAAATATTTTATTGGTTTAAAAATAGGTTTTAATTACCAATGACAATATTTTATTGGCTCAAAAAAATGCAATTTGCCAGGATTTTCCACAGACTTCTAGCGATTACAAAAGAGTTGCCAGTTGAGATTTTTTTTTTGAAAAACAAAAAAAAAATCCAATTAATTTTTATTTTTTTTGGAAAGTATACAAGATTTTCCAAGATTTTGCACCTTCACTGAGGGGGGGTTCTTAAAGTTATCCCTGCTCTCTCTCTTATTCACTCCCTCTCCCTCCATATATCCTACTTAATATATCCCTCTCTCTACCTCTATATATCACTTCCTATATATATCTCTTTAGGTCTCTCCATCTCCATCTCCATCCCCTCTCTCTTTCTTATTCACTCCATCTCTCCCTTCATCTCTCCTATACAATATCTCTATCTCTCTCTATCTCTTTCTATCCATATCTTTCTCTACCTCTATCTCCTTATCTCCCTATATCTCTCTTTATCTCTCTATCTCTTTCCCTATCCCTCTCTATCTCTTTATGTCACCCTCTATCTATATCTCTCCCACTCTCCCTCATGCTCTCCCTCTTGTTTTCTTTGCCCCTCTCTATATGTTGAGCTATCTATCCCTCTATCTATATATCTCCCTCTCTATCCCTCTCTACCCATCTCTCTCCCGATCTTCCCCTCTTCTCTCTCGACCTCCTCCACCTATCTCTCTCCCTCTCTCCTGATGTTCTCTCCCCCCCATCTACATATCTCTCTCCCTCTCTCCCCCCTCCTGTCTCTCCCTTCCCTACCTATCTCTCTCGCTTTATCTCCCTCTCTATGTCTCCCCATCTCTCCCTCCCTATCCTTCCTATCTCTTTATCTCTACCTCTCTCTCCTTTCTCTTCCCATATATATCTCTTTCTCTCTCCCTCTCTTTGTATCCCCCTATTTATATTTGAATGAAGGGGAATAGGGTTCCACCTCTTGGGAGAAGGAATTGAACCTATTTCGCACCTCAATTCATTAGGAAAAAAAGCTCCCACCTTGAATCAACTAACAACCCTTGGGTGAGTCAATTCAAGATAGGATTAGGAGGGTTTCCTTTTGAAATTGGATGTGGGTTCACCATTAAACAATGATTCCAAAAGATAAATGAAAACACTTATGCAAACTCACTATGAAACCTAGAAACTTAAAAGCATGAAATCAAACTAATAAAATGAATTATAAGAGTGAAGATGCCAAGAAAAGATATACAAACTCTGAAATCTTATGTTTAGGATTGCACCGGGACTAATATGCTAGGTAGGGCGTATAAGTCCTCCTTTGGGGTTTTCAAGGTAGAATCTGGAATTATCTAAAATCTTATCATGATCTACAAAATGGTGATGAAATACTATCCCAAGACTAATACGCTAGGTTAGGCATATGAGTGCACCTGTAGGTTTTTTTGAGGATCCTTCTGGATCTTCTGAACCAGATCTGACACTATTGAATGTTGTCAAAAGGCTATATCATGGACTAATACGGCAGGTTGGATGAATGAGTCCAATTCACCTAGATCTGCAAAATACACATCACAAGAGAGAAAAAATATTGTTTTTTTAGGGAATGGGGGTTTGCCTTGGTCAAAACCCATTTTGGTAATTAGACCTTGAAATGAAATGAAACATGAAATGGAAGGAATGATGAATGAACAAATGAAATGTTGCAACTCACCAAACCCTTGAAATAAAGATTGCAAACTTGTGTGAAATGGCTAGCATGAATGTGGATCTTGACTCTTGATTGAATGCTTGAAACGTTAGCCTTGAATTCTTTCTTGAATCATGAAATCTACATCACAAATGTTAGCTCACAAACACACATGATGCATGAAGACTTTGATATGACTCTTTAATCTTGAATGTTGCTCCAAATGCTTGATAATTTTCTCTTGCAATCATAAAATTTCCATAGGATGCTCTCTTCAAAATTTCTAGTTGCTACGATGAAACTTAATAACCTTGTATTTATACTTTTTTATGCTTAATTTCTCGAAATTATAACACTACAAGTTGACATTGAAAAATTTAAACTAAGGATAATAAAATCCTCCCAAGAATTTGAATTAAAATAGGTCCTAGACTAAAGGGGGACTCATATGCCTAGTTGGGAATACGAGTCCCAGGCCTTGAAAACTGGGACACACATCTTGAAAGGTGTGATATTTAATATGGCTTTTGAATTTTGAGTCCAAGACCTAGGGAGGACCCATATGCCCAGATGGGCGTATGGGTCCCAGATCCCTAAATCTAGAACACATATCCACAAATGTTAAATTAGGAATTGTCATTTATTAAATGTTAGGATTCTGCTTAGAAAGATGATATTTATTATTATTGTGGATGTAAAATATGACCAATTAAGGCATAAATAAGCCAAATTTATAAGGGAGGGCCCAAAAAAGTGTGAAAATGTAAAGGGATACATTTTTTCTACACTACATTTAGCTCCCACTTTAGTGAGAGGATGACCTTGCATCAAACTTGCACTAAAGTAGACGAAAACACATCAAGAGGAGTTCAAGTATACAAATTCTAGTGAGATATGATGCCAATGATCAAGAGGGTTGTGCAAGCCCCTAGGATCAAGATCCTATGGAAAACCAACATAGGCACAAAAGAAAACACATGTGAAGTGATGTATGGAGCAACAAGATACAAATATACACCATCAAAGACATAAAGAAGAAAAAAAAAAAAAAGGGTGGATCAAGCCTCAACAATCTATCCAACATGATGTGGACCAAGTCTAAGTTGTTTTACTGAAATTTTTTTACAAGTGGAACATGATGTCCATTATGCAAAAAAAAATGCACGCTCACACAAGCTAGTGAAATCTGGTATCCACTAGGTGAGCCCCCATAGAGGTGAGAGACACACACAATTGGATAGGGGAAAGTCATGCTTATGGTCAACTCCCATATGTATAAATGAGAAAGTCATGCCAGGTCTATAGAATCTTATTGTACAAACCATACCAAAATTATACCTCCTGATAACTTTTATAACTTGGCACCACACAACATGAACATCGTGATTCATGAGGCAAGAAAAACTTCATATGCTAAACATCCATAAACAAAAAATTAAAGCGTATTATGTAAGGTGGCCATATAATAGTTGTTGTGAATGTGAAATAGTGTAAGGTATTTTCAAAGGGGTTTTTCTTAGTTCATGTTAGGTCTCAACTCAGGGAACATCATGCCTAATATCTCCAAGAGAGGACCAATTGAAGAAGAGAAGATTCAAAACTTAGGGAATGCACTCCACTTGGAATTTCCACTAAGAGGAATAGAATATGCTAAGATAAGTCACACTCTTGAAGGAAATCACACCCAATATCACCACAAAGAGAAAGTTGCATCACATTAAGTAAGAAGACCACACAATGAAACATGAGTTGTAATTGAAATGCAAAAGAATAATGCCAATGTATGCCCCCACTTTAAATAGATAGATAAACACCATGTTGTGAGCAATTACTTTAAATTAGAAAATGATAAATGATAAGAAGACATGAGAGCTTATTTGGAAAGCACTATGTTAAACATATGTTTCTAATAAGCTACATCATGAAAAATGGGTTTCCCCCACAATGAAAACCCAAAATAACACACAAGGGATCCACAAATTCAAAGTCAGTATTGTTGCAAGAATGCAAAAAGAATGAAAGTGTTGTCATTGATGTCAACTGGTCAACTGGTTATCTACTAGTTGTTGTTGGTTGTATATGTTTAGGATATTAAGAAAATTGTATTAAAGGAAGTTTACAGGTATTCACGATGATGATTCGATACTTGTCCCTATGGTTGTGTAGTTAAGATATGTTAGTCATGGTTATTGAAGGTTGCTATGTCCAGATTCTTGGCTATTGGTTCTTTGTGAAGTTTGAGTTATGTTCACCAAAATTGTGAACTATAGTTTTCTGTGTTTTGGTTGAGGTCCAAGAGAAATGTTGTTGGTCCATGTTTCTCTTTGATGAAGTCTTTTGACTTGCAGTTCTAGAGATAAGATGTTCTGATTGCATTGAAGATATTTTTTTTTTTTGGAAGTTTCAGGCTTAAATGTTCTATGTGTTTTACACTGGTTTGGTCGATCATGTGTTAAGCACTATCTTCGAAGTTGATGAAGCAAGTTGGATCTATTATGGGTCTTGGTGAAGTGTGTGTTTGGGTCACCCTCATTCCAATTCCACCCTAGGATGTTTTGGTGCTGACCTAATTTGAATTTGAAGTTGGATGTCCGACTTTGTATCTTTTCAAGGTTGGAGATACTATAAATACAGAATGAGCTAGCAATGAAAAATGTACAAGAGAAAAGAAGGAAGATAAGTGAAAGAGTAGACGTGAAATTGATTCTATTCAGAAAGTGCGTGTGAGTTATGTGTGTGGTATATCATTGCGAAGCTTAATGTCGAGTTTCCAGATGCAGTGAGTAGAAGGTGAACTCTATCATTCATGCAATTTGATTAGTGATTGTGGTAGAATCCTTTGTTGCATTGGGATTTTTGTCTCTTTATAACAATTCTTCTTTGTCTTCTTTTTATCTCTATGGTAGTGAGCCCTCCAAGTTGTAGCCATGTTGGACAGTGAGGCCTTATTGTAGGCAATGAGCCTTATCTCAGGCAGTGAGCATTTTTGTAATCAGTTTTGATATTCTCTATAGTGTGAGTTAATCTTCACCATGGTTTTGTAATGACGTATATTTTCTGCACGGTCAAAATTGGGTTAGTAACACATGCAAGTTAATAAAATCATCAAGCAATCGAATGCAAAGGAGAAATAACAAAAAATGGAAGAAACTAGAAAGATCTCACCCATTCCTATGCTCCATGACTGATTTCCATTGCACCTCCTTGGCTTTGCTATGATAATGGATGCCCTTAGATTTGTGTATGTGAGTAAACTCTAAATATCTAGCCCTAGACAAAGCTTTGAAGGATTTGTATGAAAACTCTATGCAAAACTAGAAATTTAATTCTATTATGCAAGTTATTAATAAGCCTAAAAGATGATATGATAATGACAATAATGAGATTACAAAAATAACAAGAGATAATAATAATCAATCCCAAAAATGAGATCAAGATTGTCATTTTATAGAAAATGCAATCTTGAATGGACGGACGAGATGAGAGATTGAGAAATGCCCTAGAATCAATGGTCAAGATTCAAAGTGACAACTCTCAATTATGGTTAGGGAAACAATCCCCAAATGTGTGGGCAAGATTCAATTTGATAAATTAAATCAATGGTGGAGAATAAACGTGACCTTGAGATGAAATTAGTAAAAATAAAGAGATTAGGAGATGAGATTTTAGAAAATCAGTAATTTTAGCAATTACTTGATTTGTAGAAGAATAATTCCATTTTGAATTAAATTAATTCAAAATATGGATTTGTGAGATAATGAGTAATTGATTTTTGCAATTAATTACTAAAAGAAGAATCAATTAACAAATGTGAAGTCACTTTTAACTAAATTATTTTATTTAAAAAGAGGGAGATGTCACATAAGGCAATTAAATAATTAATAATAATTATTTAATTTAGAAGAGATAGTTAATTAATTAAATAAATTAGTGAATCTATTTAATTAAGAGAGGATTTAGGAATTAGTGACATATTAAAATATACTTATTTAATA
Source organism: Sequoiadendron giganteum (assembly GCA_007115665.2). Lineage (NCBI taxonomy): Eukaryota > Viridiplantae > Streptophyta > Pinopsida > Cupressales > Cupressaceae > Sequoiadendron > Sequoiadendron giganteum. The sequence goes on along the minus strand of CM021106.1, from coordinate 518,528,797 downwards.
ATCAAGAGGACATTAATGATAAGGATTAATTAAATAAATGAGACTTTATTTAATTGTAAGAAGACTTTGATAATTAGTGACACATTAAATAAATAAAGAAGATTTATTTATTTAACAATCATGAAGAATGAAAGATCATGAATTAATTAAATAATTATAAATTATTTAATTAATAGTTGAATGTGGATTAGAAACATAATTACAAAGTTATAGTCATGTTATGGCGAGAGGTGGTAAAATAGTGGTCGCAGGCCTAGGTCATTTTTAGGTGTCTACATTTTCCCCTCTTTGTCATAATGCAGCTTGTCGCATTGTGGCAAAGAAAACAAGTCCAGAATATGCCCCAGTGAAGGTACAGAGTGCCTATGCCCCCTTGGGAAATTTTTTGAATTTTGACCTGAGGTCAAAAAAATTTGGAAAGTGTCTCGATTAATTCAATTAATGACTAGAAAAGTGATGGCACGATTCGATTCAGAAATGAAGGACATTGAGTTAGCCAAAATGCCGATCAAAGGTGGTCAAATAAGTCTCCATTACAACCTATTAGGTAAAAACCCTAATTTTCAGCCTATAAATAGGTTGAAAAGGTCAATCCAAGTGTCATTTGCTCATTTGTTATATAGAAATTTCAGAAATCAGAGCTTAGAGAGACAATGGTGATTCCAGTGACTACCCACCATGGATACTGTGTGTGGACATTCTGATGACCTGAGGGCATAGAGGCACTGGTAAGTACCCTATCCCCCTTGTCAATTTTTGAACTTAATGCATTTATTAGGTTTTAGGAGGGGTAAACACATGCATTGTGGCGCAATTGATGTCGCGTAAACCGCAAACACCATCGCGTTTGACACATTTGCTTGCGTCGCGACACAAGTGTGATAGGTAGGTTAGGGTTTGTTGTTTCATTGTGCATCTATAAGGGGAAACAACGCAATCGCCAAGTTGCGATGAAAGTGAGGCTTTTGCGACACATATGACATTTTGCGAAGCAATTTCCAGGTCAAATGACGCATTTTCCAAGTCGCAACACAATGGCCATGCTCAATGGTGCATTTAACAAATCGCAATGCAATTGTCATGCAAATGAAGCATTCATTTTTAGGTTGCACATTTGCTATCTAGAATGGCGCATTTGATAAATTGTGATGCAAGTGTCATGTGCCGAGCCGCAATTGACTAATTGTGGCGCATTTGTAGTCAATACGACGCAATTGCAGTTGACCAAAGTTGAATTTTGTTGACCCTGTGCCGAGATTAGTTTGGATTCACCCTTGACTTCCCAGTAGTAATAACCTTTCAACAATGTTGCCCAACATGTGCTAATCCTTGGCCTTACTTGTGCAGAGTTGGCTTGTGTTGATTTACACCCGAGAGTTCAGGCCAATGACATACCCCTTTAGAGATCGCTTGAGTGATAGACAAAGACAGCGACTGATGGCACTAGGTCTTTATTATATCACCTATATGTCCATTATTTGAGCAAATGGGGGCTTGTTGATAGTGCTTTGTGAGAGGTGGCACTCAGAGACCTGCTCATTTCACCTACCTACTGGAGAGGTGATAGTGACCTTGGAGGATGTCTACCGTATTCTCTGCATTCTGATTAGCAGAGAAAGAGTTATCTATGATATGCATCGAGGGTGAGAGGCCCTATCAGAGATGTATGAGGATGTCGATGGTGCCCAGTTGGGCATGGATGGTTACGAGATCGGTTGGGATGTTGTAGCTAACCAGTTTCCCAGGTGGGATGCTATGCTGATGACACTAATTTCTAGATTACTGATTCCAGATCATCGTGGTCATGGATTTTCCATTAGATGGGGGGATGTACTAGTCCGTATGCGAGAAAAGAGGATAGTTTTTGCCTAGGGGCCCTACTTGTTGGCCATGCTTTATCATCAGCTACATGAGGTCGTCTATCATCAGGGCCATAGTATCAACTATGGGACTACCCTTCTAATGATTTGGGTGTGGGAGTGCATTCCCATCTTTCAACCACTAGTATAGATGCAACCATTGGGCGATGGGATGCCATACATCTACCTGTATGTGGGTTCATTCAGTTAGACTCGCATGGGGGATACTGGTTATTGGCGTCATAGGATTGATACGATGATCAATTTTCTCTGGAGGCCTTATAGAGACTACAGTCAGTGGCTTGATGAGGATGGCCATTTATCCTTTTGTAGACAATTTCGATATTTGATTGGCCGCACGGTACATACCCAATGGATTATTAAGATGTACCTGCCCCAGCGGGTACTACGGTAGTTCTGAGAGTAGCATAATGTGCCAGTAGGCACTACAGAGTATGCATGGTCTTCTAGAGAGACCATATGGGGGCCACCCATATCAGTGACAGTGGCCGAGTAACAAGTTGATGGTCTAGTTGTAGTTCAATGGATGTGGAGAGGGGGTCTAGTAGATCCAGGGACATCTGCCGAGTTTGACGCGTGGTGGCAGATTCATAGGCCTATTCCTCTGACAAATCCGGATGGTCCGCCACTTATAGATCGGAGGTCAGTTATTCCATGGGTATCGAGGAGAGGCCGGGGTGGTAGGGATGGAGGAAGAGATGGAAGAGGGGCCAAGGGAGAGGTGGAGGTAGGGGAGATGGAGGTAGAGGAGATGGAGGCCGAGGTGGGGGAGATGATGGGGGTGGTGGAGATGATGGGGGTGGAGGAGATGGGAGTGGTGCGAGGAGGAGGAGGGATGGCAGAGGGTGGAGGCAGCCCAGGAGAGTTAGGAGGAGAGTGGGAGGTTGACCATTGTTACCCATTCGAGAGGAGGGTGAGGAGAGAGAGATGCATGATGAGTAGGAGGCAGAGGAGGAGGTCAGAGGGGGTGAGGAGGAGGTAGAGGTGAGGGTTGAGGAGGAGGTTAGGGGTGGAGATGAGGAGGCATAGGTGAGGGTGGAGGAGAGGGCAGAGGAGGATCCATTTGTCGAGGGACACCCTCTTGATATAGATGTGGAGGAGATCCAGGCTGAGGAGGAGGAGGATGAGGCAGACCGAAGACTATGAGAGTGGATGATTTCTAGGGATGATGAGGGTGATAGATCACCAATTTTTCCTACTGATGCTACTATTGATCAGTGGATTATGGATTTGTAGAGCAAACTTGATGTGGCCTTGTCTTAGAACAAGGCCTTGGTAGTGGAGTTAAAGGTTACCTGGGTGGAGAGAGATCAGGCTGTCATTCGATGGTACGAGTCAGACCGATGGGTCATTGATTTTGCAAAGTTATGCTCAGGGCCGACAGGAGACATGACCAAGGAGCTGGCCAGGATGGCGAAGAGCAGGGGGCGGTACAAGTTATTATATGAGCAAGCAGTTCCCCCAGAGAGACGCGACCTAGGATTGTCCCGATCCTATAGCAGGATAGGTAGTGGCAGCCGGATACACAATAACAACAGATCACATAGCAATAGTCATACCAGTGCTAGGAGACTACTGCATCAGGTCACACAACTCTAATAGGAATTCATCAGGCCATAGCCAGAAGTCAAATCATAGGCACAGATCAGTGTCATCAGGACACCAAATAGAGCAGAGCCAGCCTCATGGTATCGAGGCCTCGAGCTCTCAGAGTTAGACTCAGGACACCACTCCTATTCAAGTCACATTTCACGTGGTTGGTCAGGCACAACCACCTCATAGTTCACCTTCGTGGGATGGAGGAGGGCCATCCTAGGACTTGCTTTTAGACAATTGTATATTTTGATATTCGAGCCTCCGAGCTCCATTTTTTGGATATCATACGACTCTATCCTCTGACATGACATTTTTTGAGATTATATATATATGCGATACAGTTTTGATTTGGCCTATATGATGTTATATGTTATGGTATTCTAGTGTTGTATCATATCCTTATGTGATGCTTTTATGATGCTATGAGGTGTATGGATATTATGCTTATGTTTATGAATTCAATTATGGATGTGGTTATGTATGCATGCATTGTGTAATGTGATGATGATGTGATTCTTATATGCTAATGCAAATGTTGATGCAAATGATAGCGTTATGAAATGTGAATTATGGTATATGATTTATGCAGATGTGAATATGAAATTCTCATTCAATGATGTATGCAATTTTGTTTGTTTGTATGTCACAAGATATCATCAGAGAATGAGAGAAAAAAGAAGGCAAAAATTGATGTTAATGCGAAGAAAGATATGCATGTTAGTGCGAAAATTAAAATCCTTCAAAGCTTTGCTATAGTACTATCCTAGTTATTGCTCTTTAATCATCATTGGGCGAAAATGTCATGATGGTCGACAAACACTATGATATGACGTAGACAATAGTGTGCAAGGTCGAACCATCACGTAGATCAACAGACACAGACAAGGATGATCATGATGCATACAAGGAACACAATTGCCCCTAGTCACTTTGTCATGACCAACCGCCAGAAAAACCAAACCAATCATGAGATGTCACTTTTTCTCTAAATCCTGACGTTAGGATATCCTTGAGAAACTAGCCACATGATAGTAAAAAAAAGACAGTAAAATCATCCTACTACGTCGTTGCTTCTCTAAATCCTAAAGTTAGGGCATCCTGGAGAAGCTAATAGTAGAGTGATAAGTAGACAAGAATAATCATCATGATATGTTGTGGTTCCTAAGACATAAGGAACTAATATCATGATAATCATCAAAAGACAGAAAAGAGTTTTGCCAAATGTTGAGCGATATCAAATTCAGGAAGGACACATCCTAAATGACGTTGATATCTAGGAGATCGATTCTCGGAGTTAGGAGAATCCATCAAAATGCCAGATGATGATGATGATGCTTAGGAAGGACACATCCACAAGCTTAAAGAAATGACGAGAGTTACTTGTCAGAAGGACACATCTGAAGAAGAATCCAAAAAAATTTCCATGGTAAATTGTCTTGATAGGATTTTGACTACATGTCATTGTTGACATATTGAATTGACTGAAAGTGTTGATGAAACAAATTTCCAATAGACTGATAGCTCAAGATTGACATAAGATTTGCTTGATTTGAAGATAGTTTGATGTGTGTGAAAATGTGGTGCGATGAACCCTAATGGATTGACCTAGTGCAGCCTCGGGGGTCCATCGATTGATGGCCTTGCCTACATCATGCACTTAGAGACCTTGTAGTTTGACACGACCAATGACATTGTCCAAAGGACGAAATCTTGACTCATGATTTTATTGCGACAAACCTAGAATGACTAAACTAATGTCTTGGGGATTCAAAGATGAATCTTGCCTATGTAGAAAATGCACAGAGACAACGTAGTTCGGACTTGGATAAAGATTGACTAATACGATCGATTGAATTGATCAGATAGAAGTTGACCTTGACTTTGTTTTTGGATTTTCTCAAGACATTTTCAAATTTTTATATCTTTTTTCAGGAATTTTTCAAATTTTTGGGATTTTTTCAAGACTTTTTAAGAATGCAAGATCATGTGTAGTACCCACTGCAGGTGCATGATAAAGGTCTTGCCCCCAGATAGAGCGGGGATTATCCAAGTCCAATGATATGGAAATAGGTAGACATAAGGCAAAGGCAAGGATATGCAAGGGATGATGTCAATGAAATGCTAACCATGGCCGGAATCGACAAGACGTAGGACACGGGTCGTGAATGTGTCAGGCCTTTGTGATTATAAAAAATGGATAAAGGTTGATTTGAGTAATAGTAGATGGCGAAGCAATGATTGACTACGCATGGCACCTATTTTCCAGGTTTTCACCATGGTACTCATCCAAAGCACCTGTTTGCCAGGTTTTCACTATTGGATGAATTCATTTCTTTTTACTATTTTGCCATTTTTTTTATTTTTTTGGTGTCACCAAAACGCCTGTTTGCCAATTTTTCATCAAGGGATGATTTTTTCTTTATTTTTTTTTTTTTTGTATTTTAGGTTTTAGCCCAGCCCTCTGATGCTACATGTAGAACTTTCTCAGATGTAAGTTGTTGATGGGTTCTGTTAACTGTTCTCCATCAAGTGTGGCTAGTTGATAAGCTCTGGAACCAAATGTGGTAGTAATGATATAAGGACCAAGCCAATTAGCCTCAAATTTACCAAGATTTTCATGGTCTGCCTGATTTTTGGGGTTCTGCATGAGAACCAAGTCACCGATTTCAAATTTTCTCACCATTACTCTTTTGTTATAGCTTCAACAAAGACGATTTTGATATGCCTGTAGATGATTTAAGGCATTTTGTCATCTTTCTTGTAACATTTCTAGCTCATGTAGGCGAGTATGTCTGTACTCTTCATCATCAATCATTCCTTTCAAAGAGACTCAGAGAGAAGGAATTTCGACCTCGATGGGCAATATGGCCTCAAATCCATAAACCAGGGAAAATGGAGTGGCTCCAGTGGGGGTACGAATGCTGGTATGATAGGCCCATAAAGCAGGATTAAGTTGTAGGTGCCAATCTCGGCCAACATCATTGATGGTCTTCTTCAGAATGTGAAGAATTGTTTTATTTGATGCCTTAGCTTGGCCGTTACCTTGTGGGTAATATGGGGTTGAAAAATGGTGTTGGATGTGGAATTGCTCATAGAGTTCATGAACGTCCTGATTTTTGAATGGACTATCGTTATCTGTGATGATGGATTGTGGGACACCATATTAAAAAATGATGTAATTTAGGATAAACTTGGATTTTTTTTACTGGTGATGTAAGTGAGAGGGACGAATTCAATCCACTTAGTAAAGTACTCAGTGGTGGTGATTATGAATTTGTGGCCATTAGAAGAGGATGGATGGATCTTACCCACGAGGTCGAGTCCCCATTGTGCGAAAGGCCATAGAGAAGTGATCGGTCTCAATTCCTACGTAGGTGCATGAATTAGGTCACTATGCACCTGGCATTTCTGACATGTTCTGACAAACTGAAGAGCATCTTTTTCCAATGTCGGCCAGTAGTATCCTAGTCTGGTGACTTTTTGAGCTAATCTTGGACTACTCGAATGAGATCTACATATACCCTCATGTACTTCTCATAAAGTTGTTTGGGCTTCATCAGTGTTGAGATAGCAAAGAAGGGTGTTATCAAAGCCATGATGGTATAGGGTGTCACTAATGATGGTGTGTCTATCCACTTTTCAGATAAAGGACTTTCTTTGGTTGTTGGACAGGTTGGGTGGGAGGCTTTGGGACTTAAGATAGTCATATATGTCCTGGTACCAAGGTGAACTAGGACCAACAATCTCCCACACCATTTCTGACTCTAGAATATTGTATGTCGGCATCAACAACTATTCCACTAAGAATTCAAATTGTGACACATTCTTAGGGATGTCTAAGAGAGATCCAATGGTAGCCATTGCATCAACTGCCTTATTTTGTGTCCTTGGGATTTGTTCAAATGCAATCATTTTGAAATACATCAGGAAACTATCCACCATTCATTTGTAGGGGAGAAAATTCTCATATTTTGTGTCATAATCATCATTCACTTGGTTGATGACTAACTAAGAATCCCCAAATACGAGCAATGTCTGAATTTTCCATTTAATTGCGATCTTGAGACCTGTGACCAATGCCTCATATTCTGTAATATTATTTGTATAAGGGAAGGTGATTCAAAATGATTTAGGAATTGAATCCCCTTGTGGTGTGATACATAATATGCCAGCTCCTGAGCCGTGACCAATCTGGGACCCATCAAAGTATAGTTTCCATGGTAAAGATGGACTCATTAGGAAAATTAGTTATCAGTAGATTAGTGGCTTGGATTGGTGCATCTACTAGTTGATTTTCTATTACTTGACCTTTTATTACCTTGCGCTCCACATATTATATGTCATACTCGCTTAATATCATGACCCACTTTGCCAAATGGCCTGCCAATGCTGCTCAACTCAGGAGATACTTTAATGGGTCAATCTTTGCTACCAAATGTGTTTGATGGCTCAGCATATAGTGTCTTAGTTTCTGCACCACAAAGACAACTGCAAAGCATTCCCATTCAATGGTTGTGTATTTGAGCTCATATCCTATCAGTGTGCGACTGATATAGTATATTTCTCTTTCTTTTTCTTGATTGTCATTTTGCACCAATAATGCCCCCAATGCATTTGTCATTGCGGAGACATATAGGATCAATGGCCTGCCCTCAATAGGCGGCATTAACACTGGTGGTGTTAATAGATATTCTTTAATTTTTCAAAGGCTGTGTCGCATTTATCTGTCCATACAAAAGGAATACTTTTGCGTAACAGATATTGAAATGGTTGGCACTTGTCTGCCAACTGTGCGATGAAGCGGCGGATAGACTGCAATCTGCCCTGAAGTGTTCGCAACTCACTGATCCCTTTTGGCAGAGGCATGTCCAGAATTTATTTTACTTTTGTGGGGTCAACCTTAATGCCTCGTCATGAAAATATGTATCCCAATAGCTTGCCTGAAGTGACTCCAAAGACACATTTCTTTGGGTTCAATCGAACTTTGTAATCCTCAAGCCATCTAAAATTTTTTTCCAAGACTTTGAGGTGATCTTTCCATGTCAGATATTTTTCCAATAAGTCATCCACATAATCTCCCATTAAGATATGCATCATGTCATGAAATATTATTGTCATAGCCCTCTAGTATGTGGCACTTGCATTCTTTAAGCCAAAAGGCATGACATTCTAACAGTATGTTCCCCAAGGGCAAGTGAATGCTATTTTGTGTTGATCATCTATTGCAATTCAAATTTCGTTATATCTCGAGAAACCATCCATGAGGGATAGCATCTCATACACTATTGTGAGGTCAACAATCATGTCTATATTTGGTAAGGGGAAGTCATCCTTTGGGAAAGCCTTATTCAAATCCCTGAAATCTGTGCAGATATGGATTTGTCCATTTGGCTTTGTAATAGGGACAATGTTGGATATCCAATCAGCATAGTCTATTGACCTTATGAACTCAACATCCAGTAACTTCTTTAATTCAACCTTGACAAGTAGTGCAATCTGTGGATGCATTTTGCGCAAATTTTGTTTGATTGGCTTGATTCTTGGGATTAAAGGAAGATGATGTAAAACCGATTCTGGATCAAGGCCTGGCATGCCAACATATGACCATGTGAAGTTAACTTTCCTGTCTGTGAAGAATTGTTGAAATTTGATTTTTTCTTCCTCTGACAATGATGCGGCCAAGAGAATCATTTTGGGATTCTCTGATGTGGCTATGTTGACTTCCATTGTGTCCTTAATGAGCATAGCTGATTTTTCCTGTGTCACGGGAAGAAATTCCAATCCTCCATCCTTAGGTGCCTCAGAGAGGTTTTCACCTTCGGATACATCCTTTGTTTTTACTATTTTTCTGTCAGAAGGTGCCTTGTGGTTTTCACCTAAAGACATTTCTTTTTCTTTTTTATTCTTTGTATTTTTGTGACTGGAGGATTGCATAGTCTCCCTGAAATAAGTTGCACAATCTAGATCAATGGAAAACCCTATTTTTTGTTCACCCCATGGAATACCTTCTCGGATTCCCATGAAATCTGTGATTGCCTCATCATTCTGAAAAATGTATATCACTAGTGGATCTTGTTGGTCCCAGTCGATCAATTGTGGGTAAACAAGGGGGATTCCATTGTCAGTGTTGGTAAAATATGGGGAGGATGTGGAAAGTGTGTAAATTGATGCCAAGAGTGCAAAGGCAAAGCTGTCAATTTCAACTTCCATGTCAGATGCAATGGATGGCCCATACTCTGAGTTAGATGAGTTGAATTCAAAGTCATAATATTGGATAAAATTATCAACATCGTGACTAGTCGTTGGCATTTCAGAAGTATGGATAGTGGGCTCAGATAAGTTAGGCTCATGGGTGAACTTAGGAATGGGGTGGGATGATTCAGGTGTTGCTGACGACACCTTATGCTCTTTTGGATTCCAAGGAATGCTTACCCATTCCTTATTTTTGGAACGTCGATCAATAGGGTCAATGTTATATTCCTGGCGGAATATTTCTTCAAAAGGGAGTTGACCAGGATCTAGGAATAATTCATCAATGTCATAGTCACTTAGGGATTTTTTAGATCCCCATTCCCATTCATTTGAGTCAGTTTCGATAAAGGAGTCTTGGCATGTCTCAACACATTTTGTAGTCGTTAAATCCTTACTTGAAAGTTCATGGGTATGTTGATCGTCAGTTCTGAATTGGTCAAACCCTAGCCCTATCTATCTTGGTCTTACAGTCATGATGATAGGTTCCCTCCTTCCATTGTCATCCTTTCCAAGACCGCTTGTGCCGTCAAAACCTAAGGTTTTGCATATATCATAGCCTTTTCCATAGAGGTGCACTGGTAGTGGAGGTAAATCCTTAGGGTCTTTCTAGATCCAGTTGGCTATGTCGTTGATGACTTCATTATCCATATCACCCCACAATGTAAAAACGCTTTTTGGTGGAACCTTGAAATTTATTTTGGGCTCGACCGTAAAACATGGTCTACCATAGACTTTAGGTGGCTTCGATATTGTGGTGATACATTAAGCCATATTCAATTTGAATTCTCCATAGCCAAGGTCCCGGATCTGAAGGTCTTTACTTGGGATGGAGGCCGAGGCAAATGGTGCAGTAGAAATTGATGGAATGGATGATTTTGTGAGTGTCGATGGTTCAATATATTTGGACAAAGTGGAAGATGAGGATTCCTGATTGATGGGTACCTGGTGCTTAGTAGTGGCTCACAGGTTGGTACAGTATTGAAATGGATCGGGATCTCCTGGGTTAGTGATCTCAGTACCATCAAAATGGAATTTCAGGCATTCGTGGTATGTGGATGGAATGGCTTTTAGAGCATGAATCGATGGGCGACCAAGTAAGATATTATAGTGTATGTCACGATCCAAGACCTGGCGTGTTGTATCTATGATAACTGGTCCTACCCGAAGTGGAAGTGTAATGACACCTTTAGAAGTGCGTTCTTCATCATCGTATGCCTTGATGATGATGCTCTTGCTATCATCTACATATGCATCAGAGAAACCAAGAGCTTTAACCAATTTTAGAGAGCAGATGTTCAATCCTGCTCTACCATCTACTAAGACTTGTCTAACCATATGCTTGTGGACAAAATCCTCGATGTGAAGGGCATCATTATGAGATGGTTTGGGTGAGGAATAGTCACTGTCCGAAAAGGTGATGTGATTAGGTGAATTCAAATATCTGACCATAATCTCAAAGTGGTTAACATCAATGTTGGTTGGAATAGATGATTCTTGCAGGACTTTATCTTGGATGGCCTTATGTGCGGGTGAAATACGGAGCAGTTCGAGAATGGATATTTGAGTAGGTGTTTTATTCAATTGCTCAATAATGTTGAACTCTGGTTTTGGGTTTGACTATCTAGCGGACGGACCAGGTATGGTGATTTTAGGATGACTTTCAGAAGGACCTGGGATGGTGACCTTGCCTTTACGCATGGTAACATCACATTCCTTTTTAATGGTAATTGTATTAACACATTTATCTTCATCAGCAGCACTAAGATTGTTAATAATGGTCCCACTGGGATAATTGTATGCAGGACGAATAGTATTGTAGGCCTGACAGATGTGGTTGGCTTGATTGTTGGTATTCTTTATGCTAGATGAGGAAGCTTTACCATGATCCTGTAGTGGGATTTTGTGAATAATATGGTCTGCATTGGATGTAAATGATTGACCACCTAACTCAATGGTGTGGTTCTCAATGAGGTCTTGTACCAAATTTCACAATTGACAACAAGAGGAAGTTTTGTGCCCTTTGGCATGGTGGTAATCACAAAATGCACTGTCATCCCACCATGAGGGCTTGAATTGACCAGGGTCATACGGTTTTGGCTCTTCCAGCATTATGATGCCGTTTTGAAGGAGTTTCTTCAAGACAATTTCAATAGGTTCACCCAAAGGGGTGTATGTGCATTTTTGGAATTGTTGGGGTTGACCAACTGCCTTTGATTAGTTTGTGCATTATTTCTTTGGATAGCATTAGTAGTTGGTATCGGTGTAGTTATAGGTGCATTTTGATTTTGTACTCCTTTGATTGTGAGTACATGACCTATTGCATTGATGGTTTTTGCATCAACTACACCGTCGTTTGTGATATGTTTGTTCTTAACCTAGTATTTGGTTTTGTCAGTTGAGCTACTTGGGTTATTATTTGTGGTGGTGTTGATGGTTTTTCTGCCATATTTTAATTCACCTTTGGTGATCAAGTCTTTTACAAGTTGAACACCCTTTTCAACAAGGTCGACAAAGGTGGTGCAACAATGGACTTGTAAGCCATACCTTAGTGGTCCTAGGAGAGTTTGTACAAACATGGTGACTTTCTCCTTTTCAGGTATTTCTACCAGACATCTTCTTGCTAAGGTTCTCCATCTTTGAAAGAATGGAATAAAAGTCTCTCCTACATCCTCTTGGGTAAGTTTGCATAAGGAGGTAATGTCGATATCCGTGTCAAAGTTATAGGCATAGTTTTCAACAAACTTGTTTGCCAATTCATCCCATGTTTTGATTCCCTTAGGTAATAGCGAGAACCATTCTAATGCATTACCTGCGAGACTTCTAGAAAAAAGTCTCATGAGATAAGTTTTCTCGTATGCAATGTCCATGCAACTAGTGGTGAATTCTCTTATGTGTTCAATGGGGTTTGTTATTCCTTTGTATTTGGGAAAATGAGGTACCACATATCCATGAGGAAAGGGTGGCATATACAAGGTTGCGTCAAATGGATATGGACACAAGTCATGTGACATGTATGAATTTTTGTTGGATTGTTGCAAGGTCTCCACTTGCATTTGAAGAGTAGCAAGTTGGAGTGTGAGTGCTTCCACCATGGGATTGTTGGTAGCATCACACATGTTGGTGATAGGGATAGCTTGAGTCCCCAGTTGTTGTGATGAGATGTATTGATTTGGAATTGGTTGTTAGTGAGAAAAATGAGTGTTCTGATTAGGCGGTTGTTGGAAATGAGTGTTTTGATGAGGGATGTGCTGCTGTGTATGGACTTGAGAGGTATAAGTGGGGATGTGATATCCTGCCATGTTGGATTGAATTTGAGGACCTTGTTGGTTTTGATTTTTTTGATGTCCAAACAGAGTGAAGGATTGAGGGCCTTGTTGATTTTGAGCTTGTTGATTCCCAAATGGAGTGAAGGATTGAGCGCCTTGATTGCCTTGCCCAAATAAGAGATTTTTCCCATGAGGAATGTTGGTGTTTTGGGTCACAAGAATGTTGGTATTAACCTGTGAGGAAGTGGGTTGGGTGCCTTGTATGACAACTCTTCGTTTATGTATCCCAAAAGGGTTGGATGAGTTGGTTTCCATAGCATTTGAAGAACCTAATAATAGGTTTTCTGATGTACTCATGGAACTAGATGTAGTTCCAAAGAGGTTTGAGGTGGTTGCCCCCATTTTTTGTGAAGGGATGGTGGATGTTTGTTGGGAGATGGATTGTGATGTGGTGTTGGTTTGGGAAGATGATCCCCTGATAGATGTTGTGTTGGTTGTGGTGGTAGTATGACCAAGGGAGATAGCATTGATGGTGTTGATGACATTTTGTGAAGAGGTTCCCATGGAAGGATTGTGTGATGGTGGAGTGGGAGAAGTTTCTCTAAGAGTGTTTAGATCAAATACCTTTGGTAACTTAGCCCCTTGGTCAAGGAGCATAGCTAGGAATCTAGAAGAGTCATTTAAGACTACTTCTTCCACAGAAGCAACAAATTTTGGATGTTGGGCAACAGCTAATAAGTCTTCTTCAAAGACTTCCCCATTTTGATCCCATCAGATAAATGGTTCAAAAATATGTGATGGAGATGGTGGGATGTTCATTTCAAAGAAAGGATTGATGGAATTTCCCATGTAAAAACAAGGATTGTTTGTGGCAGGGAATGAATCCATGCCAATTGTGAATTCAAGAAAGTGGGTGTCTTGTCTAAAGGAATCCATGAGCCTTTTATTTTTCTATAATCTAGTTTCAGCAATACAAGGTTTGCTCAACTTGGGATGATGGAGAGAATGATCTAAGTAAGATACTATGTTTTTGGTTTCTTTGGATTTTTAAGGAATGCTATGAAATGCAAGTGAGACCAAGATGAGGCTAAAGACTTGTGAATGCCAATGGTGTGACACTAAAAAGGAGTTGCTAAATGATATGCAACTTAAAGGAGCCTAAGATGTACTTACTATTGAGGGATTTAAAGAGGAAAAATTGAGCAAACAAAGTTTTTGCAATGATTCAAGTTTGGAAGACCAATGGACCATAAAAGGACTATAAAGAGGACAAAATAAAATTTCCACACTAGACTATTGAGTGGGAAATAATTCAAAAAATTTTTGACAAATGACAAAGGGTAATTGGGTCCAATGATAACCTACTATTGCATGCAAAGTTTTTGAAAATGAATGGAAAGATTCAACTCCTAAAATCTACAAAAGCAAGTGTCTAAAGAGATGGTGAAGCTACCAATGCAATCTAATGGACTAGAAATGGAAACCTATTATGAGCCTAAAATGGTTCCTATAGTGAAATGTTTGATGGAAGTTGAGAAATTCAAAGTCTAGTTTGAACTGTGATAGTGAAGGAAGACTTGATTGAATTAAAGACAAGTTGTGGACTTTCAGTTTTTGATAGTGATAAGGTGATTTGAAATTCTTCGCAAATGTGTCGCAACGAATGTGGCACGATAGGGCAAATGTGTCTTTGACTGACGAATGCAGTTTTTGGACTAGCAAATGCGACTCAGTGTAGAAAATGCAGTTTGATATTTGGAAAATGTGGCTCAAAAGAGCGTATGCGGCTCGATACTGGAAAATGTGGCATAGTATAGCAAATGCGGTTCAGGGTGTTTCAATTAAGGCTCAACAAAGCGAATGCGGCTCAGGAGGTTTAGAATATGACCCCTCAAAGCGACTGCAGCTCAAATATGGTGATTGTAGTTTGAGAAAGTGTTTGTGTCGCATGAAACAAATTTTTGGGAAAAAGAAAACAGTTTGGCCGATTTGACAAGTTTGGACCCAGATTGCCGATTTGTTTAGTTTGTTGAAGTTTGTTTGAAAACAGTAGGCAAACACATAGAAACTAAAACATTGAGTGTATGTTCAAGAATCAAGCATGACCCTTTTTTGTTTTCACTGGTATTTGAACAAAAAGGCACTTCAAGTAGACTCACTCTTAATAGTCAAAAGGTCATCATAGCAATCACAACCCACATCTTAAAATCATGTCGACTCACACAGTCGTGTCACCCCCTAGAGGGCACCCATGTTTTTGTCTTTTCCAGGTGTGTACTTAAGGTGATCGAAGTGGATACCGAATCCCCTAAGCAAACAATCCGTGGTGATTATATGGTGAGTGTCTTAGGGGTAAATTCTTCCCTCCCCTTGTACTGTGATTGAAATAATGTCTGGATACTGACACGGCTGGCTTCTACACTATGGTTCTTAGTAAAGGTTTTTGTTCAATGTGGCAATAGGTAAACTCCCTCAACAGACCTCCCAATATTTAGAACAAATATTTTGGGGATGGTTGTCTTGCCACTTCCGTTGAATATGGGTTTCCCCAAAATTCACTTTTGACTATAGTGGGTTGGAAAACTTGGCTTTGGTTGTTCCCACTTAGGTCGTTCTCGTAGGGTGATTACTTTTTCCCACTACAGCAGGCCTTCTTAAGAATTTAAGAAAACATAAAATGCATAAAGATAAAAATGGATAAGTCTGGTTTTTTGATCACCCAGTAAAGGGGAGAGCATATACCTATTACCCAATAAAGCACATCAACAAGTGGTTCAATTTTAAACCCAAATGACGATTTTCTATACTAAGTGAAGATGTTGCTTCACAACAAGAATGGGGTTCATTTTAACCAAACAAAAATAAAAAATTTGGTGACTATCCTAGGATTAATAAATTCAAAATTAAAATGTCTATCCTAGGATTGATAAATTCCAGATTAAAGTGCCTATCCTAGGATTGGTTCATTTTAATCCACATAAAAAAAAAATAACTGGTCGTAGTCGCATCGGATCCAGATAACAATTTAATAATCAAAAGAACCAGTCATTTGCGCCGCGAAATGGAAGTTGTGGATCGACAGAGTAGATGCGGTTCAGGGTTTGTCAAATGCATTGCATAATGTCGAATGCGTCATTCTCTAGCTTGTATGTGTTGCAACATGTCATATGTGTCGTTCGCGAGCGCAAATGCGGTGCGACAGAGCATTTGCGTTGTGTAGGCTCGCGGTTACATCGTTCCGTACTCCTATACCTATAAAATAAAATCCGAGGCCATACGAGAACCTACAAAAATGTGTTAGTGGGTCGGGTTCACCAATGTAATGATGTATATTTTCTGCAAGGTCAAAACTGGGTTAGTAACACATGCAAGTTAATAAAATCATCAAGCAATCGAATGCAAAGGAGAAATAACAAAAAATGGAAGAAACTAGAAAGATCTCACCCATTCCTATGCTCCATGACTGATTTCCATTGCACCTCCTTGGCTTTTCTGTGATAATGGATGCCCTTAGATTTGTGTATGTGAGGAAACTCTAAATATCTAGCCCTAGACAAAGCTTTGAAGGATTTGTTTGAAAACTCTTTGCAAAACTAGAAATTTAATTCTATTATGCAACTTATTAATAAGCCTAAAAGATGATATGATAATGACAATAATGAGATTACAAAAATAACAAGAGATAATAATAATCGATCCTGAAAATGAGATCAAGATTGTCATTTTATAGAAAATGCAATCCTGAATGGACGGATGAGATGAGAGATTGAGAAATGCCCTAGAATCAACGGTCAAGATTCAAAGTGACAACTCTCAATTATGGTTAGGGCAACAATCCACAAATGTGTGGGAAAGATTCAATTTGATAAATTAAATCAATGGTGGAGAATAAACGTGACCTTGAGATGAGATTTTAGAAAATCAGTAATTTTAGCAATTACTTGATTTGTAGAAGAATAATTCCATTTTGAATTAAATTAATTCAAAATATGGATTTGTGAGATAATGAGTAATTGATTTTTGCAATTAATTACTAAAAGAAGAATTAGTTAACAAATGTGAAGTCATTTTTAAATAAATTATTTTATTTAAAAAGAGGGAAATGTCACATAAGGCAGTTAAATAATTAATAATAATTATTTAATTTAGAAGAGATAGTTAATTAATTAAATAAATTAGTGAATCTATTTAATTAAGAGAGGATTTAGGAATTAGTGACATATTAAATAAATATATTAAAATATACTTATTTGATAATCAAGAGGACATTAATGATAAGGATTAATTAAATAAATGAGACTTTATTTAATTGTAAGAAGACTTTGATAATTAGTGACACATTAAATAAATAAATAAGATTTATTTATTTAATAATCACGAAGAATGAAAGATCATGAATTAATTAAATAATTATAAATTATTTAATTAATAGTTGAATGTGGGTTAGAAACATAATTACAAAGTTATAATCATGTTATGACGAGGGGTGGTAAAATAGTGGCCTCAGGCCTAAGTCATTTTTAGGTGTCTAAAAGTTTTTCCCTCATTGGGTATTCCACATAAACTTTGTGTTATTGTATTTGTGCATTGTAATTGAGTTTGTGCATTGGCATTTGATTATTAATCATTTAAGTAGTTTATGTATCAGTTCTGGTAATTGAATTGAAGATTATAATCTATGACAACTTATTCACCCTCCCTCTTAGATGTCCTATCAAAAAATTGGTATCAATTCTTGGTTCCTTGGTAAAGAGCTTAACCGCTTGAGGAAGGTCCAAGATGGCTAAAAAAATGATCTTTCATTATTCGAGGTTTGATGGAACTAATTATGGTATCTGGAAAGTCTTGATATAAGAAAAAATGGAGTATTTTGGATATGATGTGGAGAAAGCTTACAAGAATCCTTACACTCCTCCTGCTAATGGCTAGAGTACACCTGAAGAAATCAAATTCCATGAAATGAATAATAAAGTGAAGTTCATTTTGAAGAGTAGTCTAGTACATTCCAAGTTGATTAAGGTTCAAAATTTGAAGACAACTAAAGAAGTCTGGGATACTTTAGAAAGAGCACATGATGGTGATGAAAGAGTTAGAGGAAAAGTTGCAGAATTTGGAAAAACAATTTGATCTTATACATATGTATGAAGATGAAAATGTCAAAGCTTATGTACAAATATTGGATGAGGTAGTGGCTAGAATGTGATCTGTTGGCGCTACTGTAGATGAAACTAGGATTGTAAAGAAGATTCTTAGAACCCTTCATGATGCTTATAGTGAAAAGGTGAGTGCTATTGATCAGACTATAGATTATAAGACCTATACTAAGGATCTACTATTAGGATTTTTGACATCTTATGAGATTAAGAATCCGAGTCTAAGAAATGGAGGCAAAACAAAGAATGCTTTTAAAGCTACAAAAACTGAAGATTCAGATGAATAAAGCTTTGATGAAATAGAATCTAAATTTGTAAGAAGAATGCGAAAAGGCTCCAATAAGTATGAAGGTAAGTTGCACTTTAAGTGCTTTAGTTGTGGAGAAATAGGTCACTATGCTACAAAGTGTCCAAAAAGAACTAAAAGAAATAACCAAAGATATGAGAAAGAAAATAAAGGAAAGAATATTAACAAAGCTTGCTATGTAAATGAGAATGCTAGTATTTCAGATGAAGATTTAGAATATGAATATCTAGATGATAATGAATGCTTGTTCTTAGCAATTAAGGATGAACCTACTTCTACTAATTTAAAAAAACAAGTAAAGGAAAGTCCTCTGAAGAAGGAGAAGGAGAAAAATGAAGGTACAACTATCTCTAACCTACATGCTAAGTAAGAAAATATTTTTTGGGTAGTTGATAGTGGTTTCTCACATCACATGATTGGTTATAAGAGTAAGTTTGTAAATCTTGAGAAAAAAAAATGGATGTTAGGTTATGTTTGGAGATGATAGTAGTGCTAAAATATGTGGGATAGGTTTAGTAAGTTTTTATGGAAAGCATTGTAATGCCCCGCCTTGCAACACTAAAGGAAGTTGTAATTAACAACTTAAGTGAACCAATTTTTTTTCTTCAAGTGTAATTAACATACACATTCACTTACTAATTAAAACAACCTCTAAGACTACAAGGTTGGGATTACTTAAACCCACACAACACATATTACATATAACCATAGCATTATGAGCTTTAAGAAATAAACATCATACATCATAAGAATACCATATAACATAATAAGATAATCAACCAAGATACAATCTCATAAACATTAACTTAATCCAATAGTTACATCACTCATTCCCAGAATGAGGCAATACTACAAAAGTATAACAATTACATAATCTCACCTCATAAACATAAGAGGGATAAAATAACTTATATAATCAGAAATATTACAAAAGCAAGAATAACACAAGAACTCAAGCCATCCATCTGGATGTCTCACCACCAAGTACTGAAGATCAAGGGGGACCCAACGGTTTTGGTGCATGTTCCACCCAACCATGTGGTACTTGAAGGCCCACCCCCCATGCTAGGAGATAGTAATCACATAACATGGACAAAGATCTACAATCACTAACCTAAGGCAGACTCATACTGACATAACCAAAAAAATGAACCAAACAAGTACAACTCAGGTACAACACTAATATCACTGACATAGATCACTTTGCTTCCAGACATAAAATCAACCAAGTATGTTCAGAGAACAATACACATATACAAATACCAATCACCAAGGGAATCTCAAGAGAATACAACCTAAGAATCATAACCACTCCATCTCAAGGAGGAAACAAATATAAGAACTCACTCCAAACATTTTGGAGGCAACAAAACACATAGTCCACTCCTTTTCAGGAGGTACAAAACATCCTCGTTCATGAAAACCGAGTAAAACTAAAAAGACGTCATGCACTACCCAAGAGAAAACAACTGGATAGCATAAAGATTCAACAACCCTTATCCTCTAAGTTCCTCTAGAAGACTTATAATTTATGACTAACACTAGATCCCAAAACCCCTAATGCAACTTGACTTCATAGCAACAAAAGCATTCAAGTCATAAATCAAATCTAATATTTGGATTTCCTAAATCCATATTCATTCAATAGGTAACATTAACAAGGTCAAAGACACACTTACAGGGTTAACTCAAATAATCCTATACCCATATTTCTATTTCCATTATAAGAAATCTTAAACAATTTGAACTTACATCCCCTTACGAAATACAGAGAATTAGAACATTTAAGGCAATCACAAGAGCATTACTATTTTTGGATATACTAAATCCATATCTCCTTCATATTTCATTCACAATAAATTAATTGCTCTACTTGAAATATAATAAATTAAAATAGTCATTTGCCTCATCAATATAATCAACTTCTTAATTTACTTTTAAATCGACACGAATCCATGCCAGTAAACTCTTTCCATTTCCTAACCAAATCTTACATCTCATTCAATTTTCTATTTAAACATTCAATCCCCTTAATATCATAAAATATTGTTTCTCTATCCATTTTCCCATATACACTAATCAAACCATTTTTAAATCTCTATTCAATAATATATTGCATGTTTCTTATTAAAATAAAATACGATAATGAATTTACACTTAATATATGTATATTTATGTTCCATATTATGTATACACCAAATATATATATATTAATAACTTAATTATATATATTCTTTAATATTCCAATCACAACGATTAAAATTGCTCTATGGAAATAAATGAAACAAAACAAATATTTGTCTTTTCCAATATAATTAGTTCCTAAATTTACGTCTAATACAACATAAACTATTGCAAATACTATATTCAAATTTTCTATCCAAAATCTATACCACGCATTCTAATTTTATCCTTTAAAATCTCTATTCCCAATAATATAAAACTTTTGCTCTTTCAACTTAATTGAAATAATTAAACAAGTATCTTCAATCTACAAATACAAGAAATACTAATTTAAACAATTTAAATCAATTTCAATGTTTACTTCTAAAACTAACATCAGTTCTCTATTAACTGGATTCCTTTCATTTTCCAACTAACTCAAATGATTTAATTATTTAATATAAAATACCTTTTTCTTATTAAACTGAATTATGCATACTAATCAGTTCCAATAAAAATATTTCTTTCAGATACACAACTAACTCTTCTAATTTCTACAATTCATTACGTAATTCATTATATCGATAAAACTGAATTAAGAATTCATCTTTTCAGATAGGGAGAAATTACACTAATATTTAATTCTCTAATTGCTTTTAACAAAATAAGTATTTTCAACTATAACTCAAAACATTTCGCTTTAAATTAAATAACCAATTGCCCTTGCAAATTAAATCATTATAAAATTAATCAAATTAACATTTGGTCTCTTCCATAATTTATTGTGTTAAAATAAGATCAATATTTGGACTATAACCCAATATCATATATATATTTTTCCAATTAAATCAAATTAATAATTGGACCTTTTACACATGAATTTAAATTTCACAATTAAATCTTAAATTATGCATTCTTTAAATCAGATATTTAACTCTTTCAATTAAATTTTAACATGCCATTTTAGAATAAACAATAATTTCTCCATACGTTTATAATTTTATTTCCACTAATCTAATATACAAATTTTATTTAAAATAATACAAATAAATATAATACTTTAATATTATAAATTATAATATTAAATATTATTAAATAATATTTTAATATTATAATAACAATACATAAAATATTGATATTTATAAATATCAATTTATTATTATTTTATTATCAGAGCAGCCATGGGAAAATAACTTCATAGCAGTCTTGTGTTTCAAGCATAACTCAAAAACTACGATCTGGGTATTTGTGATGTTTTAATAGAGATAAAAAAATTTCAAGGCACAGAAACCCTTTAAATTTCCTGACAACCCAGTTTGTGAAAGTGGAGTTATATGTGACGCAACCAGACCATTTTACCTTGAAAAATATAACTACCCTTCAGATTTTAAAATCCGATTTTTTAATAATAAACAGAGGGTTTCATTTTCTAAAAACATTGCTCAATCTATATGTTTGAATCCAAAAATAAAATAATCGATTTCCTCAAACAAATTAAATTCAACTGAGGTTTTCACAATTTTCACAAAACAAAAGCTGCAAATTTATTTGATTCTTTTCTTCTAATAACAAATTTATTTTCTAAAATAGATTTAACAAACAAATCTTTAATCACTACTATTTTAAAAACAATCAAGAACAATAAAAACACAGAAGAAAACCTGGTTCAAGAAGCTACAGGAAGAGATGAATTTCTGCTGCAAGCCTCCTCCAAAGATTTCCTGAATTTTCTTCAATCATCCAATGAATCCAATCCAAAACCCAACAAATGCAAACAATCTTTCCTCCAATCGATTCTACAATCAAACTTTCTTCAAACTCTTCTTGATGCAAAATTTTCCAAAATTTCTTCTCTGTTGTAAAAATGCATTTTCCTAAATACTTTTTCTGCCCCAAAATTAAAACATTCATTCCTTATAAATAAAAAATACCTAATACAACCCTAATTCACATTACATGCAAATTAGATATTTCAATTTCAATTTCAATTTTTACAACCCTAATTTACATTGCATTCAAATTAGATATTAATTTCAATTTCAATTTCAATTCTAATTTTTGAAAGCCCACTTTCAATTTAAAATGCAATTTGAAATAATAAATTAATTTTCAAAGTTGAAACTCATTTCCCAAGTAAACATTTAATTATAATTTCTAATTTAATTCCCACACGTTGAAATTAAATTCCAAAATTAATTTTAATTCTTTTATTTCCTTTCATTTTCTTGCATCACGTTTAATTAATTAATTAAATTATTTAATCACTAAATTCAACCCCCTTGGATTAAATTTAATTGATTAAATATAATTAATTAATTTTAAATATAAACTTTTATCCACATTGCATTATTTAAATTAAATAATCATCAACATGATTTAAATGCAATTATTTTAAATATCTATTTCCAAATCAAGAATCCTTCAGAATTAAATAACATTAAAGCAAGACCGATAATGACTTGACACACACAACCGACGACACACTAAGGCTAGGGAGTAAACTTGACACAAGTTACCTAGCTAATATCTCCCGTTCAACTTAACCGTTGGATCAACACGCTCAAACCTGTGAAACCAAGTGGAGTCGATGTCATGTATTTGCAATCCTGCAACCAAGTAAACAACATCATACAATATATCTAGCATATAATACACACCGTGAAGAAAGAATTACGGATTCGTAGGGCGCTAGCAAGTGAGTGATGCGAACCCATCTTCTTCACCAATACACTCATCGAAACTGACACTTCCATCATAATCCAATAATCTCATAATAACATCTCATGTTAACTTTACAACATCGTTAATCCATTAAAGCATGGGAAACACTAATTAGGTCAACACATCACACAATAATAGTTGTCACTCAATAGTAGCGATCAAAAAATCATAACAAAATGTATCTAGTATCAAAGTAGCTGCAACCAAACATAGCATAAAGCAAACCGAACAAGAAGCAAAACGGAGGGGTATTACAAGCATCATATTGACGATGTTTAATATGTTAAGGGATTAAGGCATAATTTTTTGAGCGTTGGTTAGATATGCAGAAATGATATGATCTTGTGTTTAAGGATGAGAAATGTGAGATACATAAAGGATCTGAAACATTGATTGCTACAAGAAATAAATCTGAAGGGAATATTTATCAACTTAAGGGTGTTGATGGACAATGCTTTATGACTCATATAAATGATAGCTGGTTATGGCAAAGGAGAATGTGTCACATGAATTTTGATAACTTGGAAAGGATTAATGTTGTTCAGACCATGAGAGATTTATCAAGAATTACAAAGCCTGTCAATGCTATTTGCAGGAATTGTTAGTTTGGGAAGCAAGCAAGAAATCATTACAGATCAAGAGAACAATCTACTACTAGATTACTAGATTTGGTTCATACAGATCTCTTTTGTCCTATGAGAGTGAAAATTCTACTTGGTGAAAGGTTTTTTATTCTTTTAATTGATTATTATTCTAGATATACATGGGTTACATTTCTTAGAGAGAAATTAGATGCATTATAAAGATTCAAGGCATTCAAGGCTATGTTTGAAAATGAAGTGAATCTAAAGATAAAATGCTTAAGATATGACAGAGGGGGAGAATTCACCTCCTATGAGCTCAATATGTTTTATGAAGTGCATGGAATAAAGAGACAACTATCTCACCTGAGAAATCCTCAATAGAATGGAGTTGTTGAAAGGAGAAATAGAATAGTTCAAGAGGTTGCTAGGTCAATGATCACTGAATTTGGATTACTGAAAGTTTACTGGAAAGAAGCTATTCATACTAATGTATATGTATTCAATCAATTTCAAGCATGAGAAAATAGTACAAAGAATCCCTATGAGCTATGACATGGAAGAATACCTACAGTTAAATATTTTAAGGTATTCGGAAGCAAATGCCATATTAGAAGAGGTGAAGCAACTTTGGGCAAGTTTGATGCTAGAAGTGATGAAGGAATATTTCTTGGATACTCTACCAAAAGCAAGGAATACAAATGTTTCAATAGAATACTAAGAAAGATTGTAGAAATCTCGAATGTGAAGGTTGATGAAACAGTGAAGAATTCTATTGATATTGAGGGATATGTGTCTGATGAACATGACTATGCAAGAATAGAATAAATTGTGGAAGAACAAGATAAAGATGAGGAGGAAAATTAGAATGAAAAAAATGAAATAGAAGATGCTCCGGTGATGTTCCCTAGGACACTGAAATATGTATAGAGGAATCATTCAAAAAATCAGATTATTGGAGACAAGACAAAAGGTATGTTAACCAGAAGAAAACTACTGCTGAAGTAAACTTGTGTTTATTCTCTTAGATTGAGCCAGAGATAGTAAGTCAAGCCTATAAAGATGAACATTGGAAGGAACCAATGAAAGAAGAAATTTTGTAGATTGAGAAGAATCAGACTTGGGAATTGGTCCCAAGACCGACAGACAAAAATATTATTGGATCAAAATGGGTATTTAGAAATAAGTTGAATGAGAATGGAGAAGTTGTCAGAACCAAAGCAAGGCTTGTGTGTAAAGGCTACTCACAAGTAGAAGGCATATATTTTTAGGAGAAATTTGCATTGGTAGCAAGAATGGAAGCTATAAGGATGTTCTTGGCATTACTTGATTATAAATATTTCAAAGTGTATTAGATGGATGTCAAGTCAACATTTTTGAATGGTGAGCTAGAAGAAGAAGTCTATATGGAACAAATGGGAGGATTTTAGTTAACATATCGATTGGATATGGTGTGCATATTGAAGAAAGCTCCTAGAGCCTGGTATGAAAGGTTAGACAAGTATTTGATTCAACAAGGATTTAACAAAGGTACAACAAATATTAATTTGTACTTTAAGATTGAAAATGACAAAATCTTGATTGTAGTTGTATATGTTGATGATATTATCTTTGGAGGAAATGGAAATATGTGCAAGATGTTTATGGAAGAGATGCATAAATAATTTGAAATGTCTATGTTTGGGGAGATGAAGTTCTTTCTTGGGCTACAAATTAATCAAACAGAGAAAGGAATGTTCATTTCACAATCTACGTATGTGAGAGAGATGTTGAAGAAGTTTGGGATGGATGGTTCCAAATCAGTAAGTACTCCTATGGTGACTGGTTGCAAGTTGGGTAAAGATGATGATTCACGTAAGGCTAATTAGAGAAAGAATAGATCTATGATTGGTGGAATACTGTATTTGACTTCTACTAGACTAGATACTATGCATGTGGTCTATCTTGTAGCTAGATTTTAAGAAGATATGAAGGAAACACATGTTGTTGCAGTTAAAATAATATTTAGATATTTTAATGGCACTTTGGATTATGGATTATGGTATCTTAAAGATACTAAATTTACACTTAGTGCTTTACAAATGTAGATTGGGCCAAAAGTATAGATGAAAAAAAGAGTACAAGTTGTGGTGCATTCTTTCTTGGATGCGGGTTGGTGGCATGGGTGAGTAAGAAGAAAGATTCAGTCTCATTTTCTACTATTGAAGCTAAGTATATTGTTGTTGCATCTTGTTGTACACAAGTTCTATGGATGAAATAGACATCGAAATATATCATAGTGCTATATGATGATCCCATTTCTATCTTCTATGATAATACAATTGTAATTAAAATTTCAAAGAATCCTATGATGCACTCGAGAATGAAGTATATATCTATCATATATAATTTCTTGAGAGAGAAGGTAATGGAGAATGAATTCAAGCTTGAGTATGTTTCGACAAAATATTAGATTGCAGATGTATTTACAAAGGGTCTTCCTAAAGATACTTTTGAGTATCTCTGAGAGAAGTTAGGGGTTATTGTCCCTCCTTTCATAAACTAAGATGCATTTGGAGATGCATTAGTTTGGTGGATTCATGGTTCTATCTTATTTTTGGACTAATGTTTTGGTGTCTACCTCTCAGTGGGAGGAAGTAGTTTCAAGTGTTGTCATTATGAGTATTTTTTTGTCATGTCAAAGGAAGATTCAGTGAACATATCCTTTTCTTCCTTTGCCATTGATTTCAAAGGGGGAGAGAAAGCATGTGAAAAGGAGAGGAAGCTAATGAGAGAAAGAAGGTAATTAAGAAGATGATCTCTTAAGGGGGAGAAGCAAAAATAAATCTTGAGAAGTATATTCAGAACTGGTATGGTTTCTTTGATGGTTTTTCAAATCATGTGTTGCCATAAATGACAAAGGGGGAGATTGTTGTAAGAATGGAAAAACAATGAAAGTGTTGTCATTGATGTCAGCTGGCTATCTGCTAGTTGTTGTTGGCTGTATATGTTGAGGATATTGAGAAAATTGTATTAAAGGAATTTTATAGGTATTCAAGATGATGATCCAGTACTTTTCCCTATGGTTTTGTAGTTCAAATATGTTAGTCATGGTTGTTGAAGGTTGCAATATCCATATTCTTGGCTATTGGTTCTTTGTGAAGTTCAAGTTGTGTTCACCAGTTGTGAACTATGGTTTTTTGTGTTTTGGCTGAGGTCTAGGAGAAATGTTGTTGGTTTGGATTTCTCTTTGATGAAGTCTTTTGACTTGCGGTTATAGAGATAAGATATTTTGATTGCATTGAATATATTTTTGGTTTTTGGAAGTTTTGGGCTTAATTGTTCTATGGGTTTTACATTGGTTTGGCCAACTGTGAGTTCAACACTATCTTCAAAGTTGATGAAGCATGTTGGATCTATTATGGGTCTTGGTGAAGAGTGTATTTGGGTTTCCCTCATTCTAATTCCACCTTAGGATGTTTTGGAATTGACCTAATTTGAATTTGAAGTTGGATGGATGAATTTGTATCTTTTCAAGGTTGGAGATAGTATAAATATAGAATGAGCTAGCAATGAAAAATGTACAAGAGAAAAGAAGGAAGATAAGTGAAAGAGAAGACACAACTTTGATTCTATTCAAAAAGTGTGTGTGAGTTATGTGTGTGGTAGATCGATATGAAGCTTAATGTTGAGTTTTTGGACGCAATGAACAGAAGGTGAACTCTATCATTCATGCAAGTTGATCAGTGATTGTGGTGGAATCCTTTGTTGCATTGGGATTGTTGTCTCTCTATAACAAATCTTCTTTGTCTTCTTTGTATCTTTGTGGCAGTGAGCCCTCTAGGTTGTAGCCCTGTTAGACAATGAGTCCTTATTGTAAGAAGTGAGTCTTATCTTAGGCAGTGAGCCTTTTTGTAATCAGTTTTGATATTATTTATAGTGTGATTTAATCCTCACCTTGGTTTTTCCCTCATTGGGGTTTCCACATAAATTTGGTGTTATTGTGTTTGTGCATTGGAATTGAGTTTTTGCATTGGCATTTGATGATTAATAATTTAAGCAGTTTATGTATTAGTTCAAGTAATTGAATTGAAGGTTATAATATGTGACAACTGATTCACCCCCCCTCTCATTTGTCTTATCCAACAAGTATTTATTTTCAATAATATTGTTAGAGAGATCAAAAATGGCATCATTTCCCAAATAACTCATGGAACTAACAGAATGGCACATAGAGAGAAAAAACAAAGAAAAATCCTTTTGAGTTAATATGGAAGAGACCTAAATGTCTTGATGCCTTGCGTCATCCCCAAAAGTAAAACACAAGAAAAATGAAAAAGATAAATTGCGACAATAGAAGAATGCAGATAAAAGTAAAGGAATGCACAAAGAAGAAGAGATACATCAAATACAATAGTATGGGGGAGATCACAATTTTGCACATGCAATAAAAAAATAAAATACTAGCAAGGCACATGCGAGTCAAACTATAGAAGGTCATTTGCATCCTGATCTAGTTCATCATATGAAGAAGGTGACCAACTAGCCAAAGGGACAATATCTAGTGTGGTACTAGGAGTATCACCAAGTTCAATGCATGGTGAGTCACTCTTTTTAGGAGAATCATCATAGTTGTTATCGTCTAAGGTCATGGAAGAAGAAAACAATAAATCCAATTCATTATGCACTTCTTCATCAATTTTAGCAATCTCATCATCGTCGTCCAAGTTAAGCACAATGGGAGGTTGAATTATTATGTCCAAAGGAGGTGCTAATCCTTGTTGTGGTTAAGATATAGGATCTTTTTCTTGTGACAAAGAGGGAGACTCATCATGTATTGCTTCAGTTAGGTTCAGATGCTGATTTTTTTATTGTTCTCTTTGTTTAACCTTCGAGCAATGGCATGATATCTACACCTATGCTCTCTAGCATTTCTATTTCTTTTGGTGTGATTTTTAAGTTATGTTTGTGTAGGAGCGGGTTTATCAACCATAGGCTTCTTTTCTTCCCATAGAGGAGGGACAAAAGGAACCATGGGAGGTTGTTCAACCACTTTCTCTTTAGATTTGTAAACTTGTTTGATCTTAGGAGGTATGACGAGGCCTGTTTGGTTGTCTCTCAGTCTTTTGTAGAGGATAGGCAAAGAATTTTTCATGGGTTGGTTTTGGCTACTTGGAAGGAATTTTGGTTCAATCATGGTTTCATCAAGGATAGGAGGCTTAATCATGGGTTGAGGCATGTTGCTAAGGGATAATTTTTCTATGCATTTTTCCTTAAACTTTTGATAGGATTTGAAAAAGAAGTCCTCACTAGGTTTAATAGGTTCAATAGGACTGGGCAAAAATAAAACCAATGAGAAATTCCCAAGCGAGGACATTGGATTAAAGCCACTATGATGCACAGTGAATATTTCATTGCCAAAGGGAAAATTCAAACATTTATGTAAAACATACGGGATGAAATTCATGGAGTGAAGCCATGGGTAGCCTAACTTCACACGAAATTGGTCCAAATTTGAGATGATGGCGAATGTGACATTTAATTCTTTGGGTCCAACTTTAAGGGGGAGATTTATCGAGCCAATTGTAGGGAAATAAAAACCATTATGAATTTTAAATGATGCTTTCAGTTTATCATATGTATCTTGGTAAAGTACATGCACAAATATGAATTATTCAATTATCACATTTTCTCCATAGACGATATCAATTAATATCCCATTAGCAAGATTATTATTGATTCGGTCGGTTATGTAAAGAGAACCATCAGGTGCCTTTTTTATTATATATTTTGATGAGAAAGCAATGCCAAAATGCATTTTAGTTTGGCCTGTATGAGGTTGAAATTTGATCAATCCCACCATATTATCCATTATAATTTGTTCATTCTTATCCATGTTATCATTATCCATGTCAACATTCATCACATCATTTTTATTTTCACTAGATTTGACAAATGAAATATAATGATTTGGCATGGGGTTCATAAAGATTTGTAGGTTTTGGTTGGTAGGGGTAACAAACTTATTACCTTTATCATTGACACCACCAATTTGAATATGATTAGGATCAATGAGGTCTTGCACCATGTGTTTAATACACTTACAATATTCTATATCATGTCCATTTTAATGGTGAAAATGACAATAGGAATTTGATCTGAAGTTTGAAGGTAATTTCTTGGTAGGATCAGGAGCTTTAATGAGAGGTAAGGAAATCAAGTTCTTTTCTAGAAGTTGTAACATGGTGGTATGGAGAGTATTGGGTAAGGGACTAAATTGTCTATTTAGATCCCCAAATGTTAAAGGATTTGTTTTCTTTATAGCAGCCACTTGGGTATCAACATGTTGGGTTGGTTGAGGGGGATTTATTTGGAGAAATCCTTTATTTTGTTTCTTGAAAGTTTAGTAATTGTTTTGAGTTGTGGATTCAAAATTTTTAGGATGGCTAGAGGTGAGTTTTATTTCACGACCACTAATCGAGTTTTGATAATCATGAAGGGCAGTACACAAGTGTACGAAGGAAGGAAATTTCATCATGCCAAGCTTATCTTGAATCTTAGTTTGTAAGTTGTCAATTAACATTCGTTGAAGGTCGGGGTCAGGAATTTTTATGTTGATTTGGGAATAAAGCAATTGGTATCGTGAAATGAAGTTGGTGAATTTTTCATCAATTTTTTTCTTACATCTCATCAAATCAGCTAAGGTCATCTTAGGGGTCATGTGCACTTGGAAATTTTTAATAAATTCATTAACAAGTTCATTAAATAAATGAATTGAGCTATTCAGTAATGAACAAAACCATTCCAAGGTGATGTCTTTTAAGGACCTAGGAAAAAGCTTAGCCAAGAGCTTATCTTCAAGGATGAAATCACTACATAATGTGGTGTAAGTGAAAACATGGTTAGAAGGATCTCCTTTTCCTCCATATTTCTCAAGTCTAGGAGTCTCTATACCTTGTGGCATTGGAATTCTTAATATCTCCAAGGATAAGGGATTGCTTTTGACATAGTATGAAAGTTGAAAATTGGTCGTTGGAGGGATGAAACATTTTACAAGAGT
Organism: Sequoiadendron giganteum; assembly: GCA_007115665.2. Taxonomy (NCBI): domain Eukaryota; kingdom Viridiplantae; phylum Streptophyta; class Pinopsida; order Cupressales; family Cupressaceae; genus Sequoiadendron; species Sequoiadendron giganteum. Next base: position 518,497,839 of record CM021106.1, on the reverse strand, counting down.
TGGTTAAGGATGGTGTCATTGGTTATGTTTTGAGATGGAGGTGTATATGTGTTTGAGGGGAAAGTGAATGGAAAATTTATGAGAGGTAAGGTGTAGGAGATATGACGTTAGATGCCACAAAGGTACAAGGATTGCTAGTGGAAATTCCCAAGGTAGGAATGTCATTGCTAGTAGGTTGCATCATTGTGGTAACTTGATAGTTGGTGTAAGTAGGAATGGAGGCAATGGCTATAGGAGGAGGAATTTGAGTTCCTCCTTTAATTTGAGCATTGTTCAAAGTTTGACCACAACTAGTCATTGAGGTAACATGTTTTCCAAAAATGTGAGCTAAGTTCTACATAAATTTTATTCGCTTTTCACTTTCAATCATTCAGTGTATGCTATCTATGGTAGGAATATCTATATTGGAAATGTTTTCAATACTCACAAGGTCTTGTAGATGTGCCAATTCTTCATGAGGGACACTAGCAACCACAATTTTAACACTTGTCACATTCCTTGTAGGTAATGTAGGCATAAGAAGAGATTTTTCAAAGGTATGCTCCATACCTAGTGAGCTAATGTCAACACTATGAGTGAAAGAGCTAGATAACCCAAGATCCACGATGAGTTTGTTATTGCGGGATGACATTAGTCTTGAACTATGCCTCACTATAGTATTAGCAATAGGAAACCAAGTCATAAAGCTCATACAAGGGACAATCAAAAAAGATAAATCCAATGAACACAAGATAAATGATATGCTTTAACTCCAATTCTTATGTTTACAAATGCACTTGAAATGAAACTAATTATGGAAAGATTTCCAATGATAGTAATTCTGCAAACTAAAATAATAATCTAAAGGAAACAACCAGGAGCACAAATGACAAGATTTCAATTCTCTAAAATATAGGATCAAACCTAATTAGGCACTAATACACCTAGGTGGGCATATGATTACAAATTAGGGTTTCTGGAAGATTCAGACAGTGAAAAATAGAGAGCAAATAGTACTCAAAATCTGCCAAAAAGACTTATACAAGGACTAGGACACCCAGATGGGCATATGAGTCCAAGTTAGGGATTTTTTAAGACTAAATCACCAAATTTTGAGTTGATTTCTATGTGTGTGCTCAATTTACTATTTATAGTTACAAATTTCTATGCAATTGGATTTGTATGTGAATGTAAAATTGAGATGAAAATTATCTAATATGAAATGCAATTTGAATCTAAATCTAATCCTCAATGAATGAATAATTATTATGATACAATATCAATGCAATTTTTATTTTATTTTCAATGAAATAAGATGCTGTAAATATGCAAAATGCAATCTATAGGCACTTTTCACTAATGAAAACTTTAGGATCCCTAAATGCAACTCAACTAATGCAAATCTAATACAAATCTAATGCAACCTAGATCTAGGGCTACAATATTCTCCAAATCCAAAATTCAAGGGTCTAAAGGTTGGGTTCTCCAAAATGAATGAAGGGGAATAGGTTTCCACCTCTTGGGAGATGGAATTGGACCTATTTTACACCTCAATTCATTAGGAAACAAAGCTCCCACCTTGAATCAACTAACAACCCTTGGGTGAGTCAATTCAATATGGGATTAGGGGGGTTTCCTTTTGAAATTGGATGAGGGTTCACCATTAAACAATGCTTCCAAAGGAGAAATGCAAACACTTATGCAAACTCACTATGAAACCTAGAAATTTAAAAGAATGAAATAAAACTGATAAATTAAATAAGAACAAAAAAATACCTAGAGGAATGAAGATGCCAAGACAAGATCTGCAAACTCTGAAAACTATTATTTAGGATTGCACCAAGACGAATACGCTAGGTAGAGCGTATGAGTCCTCCTCTAGGTTTTTCAGGGTAGAATCTAGAATTATCTAAAAGTTGATCAAGATTTGTACAATGGAGATGAAATACTATCCTGGGACTAATACACCAGGTTGGGCGTATGAGTCCTCTGGTAGGTTTTTTTGAGGATCTTTTTGTATCTTTCAAACCCAAATCTGACACTGTTGAATGTTGTCAAAAAGCTATATTAGGGACTAATATGTTAGGTTGGGTGAATGAGTCCAGTTCACCTAGATCTGCAAAATACACATCACAAGAGAGAGAGAAAATGTTGTTTTGTTAGGGAATGGGGCTGGTTTTCCTTGGTCAAAACCCATTTTGGTAATTAAACCTTGAAATGAAATGAAACATAAAATGGAAGGAATGATGAATGAACAAATTCAATCTTACAACTCACCAAACCCTTGAAATAAATATTGCAAACTTGTGTGAAATGGCTAGCATGAATGAGGATCTTGACTCTTGATTGAATGCTTGAAACTTTTGTCTTGATTTATTTCTTGAATCATGAAATCTACATTAGAAATGTTAGGTCACAAACACACATGATGCATTTGATATGATGCTTGAATCTTGAATGTTGCTCCAAATGATTCATAATTTTCTCTTGAAATCATAAAATTTCAATAGGATTCTCTCTTCAAAATTTCTAAGTGCTAGGATGAAACATAATAACCTTGTATTTATACTTGTTTATGCTTAATTTCCTAAAATTTCAACTCTACAAGCCAACATTGAAAAACTGAAACTAAGGATAATAAAATCCCACCAAGAATTTGAATTAAAATAGGTCCTCGGCTAAAGGGGGACTCATACGCCAGGTTGGGCATATGAGTCCCATGCCTTGAAACCTGGGACACACATCTTGAAAGGTGTGACATTTAGTATGGATTTTAAAATTTGAGGCCAACACCTAGGGAGGACCCATACACCTAGATAGGCATATGGGTCCCAGATCCCTAAATCTGGAACACATAGCCACAAATGTTAAATTAAGAATTTTAATTTATTAAATGTTGGGATTCTCCTTAGAAAGATGCAATCTATTAGGCTTGTGGATGTAAAATAGGGCCAATTAAGGCATATATAAGCCAAATTTTAACAAGGAGGGCCCAAACAAGTGTGAAAATGTAAAGGGATACATTTATCTACACTACACTATCTCCCTCTCTTTGTCTCCCCCTCTCCATCTCCAATTGTTTTTTTATCTCTCCATCTCTATATTTTCTCCCTCTCTCCCTCTCTCTATGGGTAAGTGCATGGATCAATGAAACAATTTTGGCTCTTAAGATGCCACTTTTTTTTTTTTCTTTTTTTTCTAAAATCAGCAAAATCTAATTTGCATGAGAAAATGAAGATAATTACGCTCAAAATTTCAAGATGTAGCAAGAACAAGATTTGAAGTGCTCAGACTCTAGTTTCTAAGATAAGTTAATTATTTTTGAAATTAATGAATATTAAGAGTCTCAAAAAGGGGGGGACCCAAAACATATCCTATTTTTATCAAAAAAATAGCATAGCGTCTGAGGTCCCCCCCCCTTTTTGATTAACTTTTTTTTTAGAATTTCAAAAATCGAAATGGTGAGAAATTAGCTAACATGATGTAGTTTATCCTTGTTCTTTTGGATATTTTTTTAATGAATATATAATATTTTATGAATTTTCAAAGTGGACACATCTTGAAAAGATAAAGTTTGAACATGCTCCCCCCTAAATTTTTTTAAAACTAATTGAGAATCAATTTTTTTCATCATGTGTAGAATGGAGTGTAGTTTTAAAAAAAGTGATTTGTTTCACGTTTCGATGAAACAATAAAAATCTATCCTAAAACTAGCACATGTTGGTTTTTGACCAAAAACAAAGGCATTTACAAGAGAAGATATGGATCAAAACCTTAACTGAATCAAAACAAAAAATTTATACATATTTAGATAGCTAAGAGAGAGGTTAATTCCATCATGATTTTTTTATAAACTTGCATTGAAAGATGTGCAAACGTGACAATGAGCATGATCGAAAATGTGTGAAATTTTGTTACCCTTTCAAAAAATTATATCTTTTGCATGAAATGGTTGTCCAAACATTTGGGTTGGATGCCCAATGCAAAATCCAACCCATTGGGTTGGTATTTCCCAATGCAACCAATTTGGTGAGAATTTGGCACTCGCTAAATGGGTTGCTTCATTTGGCTAGCACCAAATTTGGCGCTCGCCAAATGTCATTCATGACTTTTGGAATGCATTTTTCTAAACTTTCATTTCCTCTTTCTCTGCCCAAGAAACTATATACATGAAATAAATATTTAAGTATAAGTTGTGGAACCTCTTAAAAATTAGGTGGAAAGGTGATGGTTATGATGTTCACACCCACTTTTCAAGGAGATTACATTCAAGGATAACCCCAGAGATGTCAATGCAAAGGAGATCAAAATCTTGCAATGGGGCTATCCTAGGGGCTGAATGATATTTAATGAGGGGTTTACCACCAAGTTTAGACTTGGAAAAGATGATGCAATGCAATTTGTAAAACAAAACCCTAATTGAACGCAATGTAACCCTAAATGACTTAAAAAGATAAACAAAATGCAATAGAAATCTATGAAAATAGAAATGTGCACCTCAAAAACTGAAGAAGGGAGAATGGAAATCTAGAATTCTAGAAAATTTGTTGTTTATGTTGACTCAAACTCATTCGCTAAGTTGGGCAAATTAGTTCAGTTTCTGGGAAAATGTGCAGATACAAGTTTCAGCCAAAAGGGTATCCAAATTTGCAAAAATCTTTGTTAGGCTTGTACAATGGGACTCATTCACCAATAGTGGTGAATTAGTCCACTTTTATTTTTTTTGAAGTTTGAGACCTAATTCTATGTCTCTCAATCTTCTCTGCTCTTTTTGACTGGTTTCTAGATTTGAAACTACAAATTGTGACTTGTAGGTCTTCTCCAAGCTTCTCCAAGGCTTGATGACAAATTTTACAACATTTAGGGATTTGACAACTTCTCTCCAACTTTGCTTCTTGACAAATTTGCAACCTAGCCCTATAAATCACACACAAGAAGAGGAAATTTTTTTTTTGGGTTTAGAGAATAGGGGTTTACCTTGGTCAAACCCCTTGTTGGTAATTAAACCTTGAAATGAAAGAAAATATGAATGGGGAATGATGAATGAAAAAATAACAATGTTGCAACTCACCAAACCCTAGAAATAAGGTGCTGCAAACATGTAAGTAATGGCTCCAATGGATGTAGACTTGGAATCTTGCTTGATGTTGATAGATCTTTGAATGAAACACTTTCTTGAATCAAAAACCCTACATCACAATTGTTATTTCTAAAAAATCATGATGCAAGCAAACTTTGACATGATGATTAACACTTGAAGAATGCTCTAGAATGCTTGATAATATGCCCTTGAAATTCCTTGAATGCTCTTGTGAATGCTAAAATTTTCTTATGAACTCTCTTGAATGCTAGGTGTGTTAGGATTAAAATGAGTGAAAGAACCTTGTATTTATGCTCAATTATGCAATAATTCTCAAAATTATAGCATAAGTCAACGTCAGATCTAGGAGAATAAAATCCCAATGGAAATTTGAATTAAATTTGAATTTTGGTCACATGGGACTCAGTCACCCAAGGTGGCGAATGAGTCCACCCAGGCTTACTGTATGGGACCAAAAATGAAAAGTGCTTAGAAATGTGTGAAACCTATATTGAGGCCAAAAATACCTAGGTGGGACTCATTCGACCAAGGTGGTGAATGATTCCCAAACACTAAATATGGGCCACACAAGCTAAGAACACTTGAATTATGACTAGTAAATGATTAGTGTTGGGATTATCCTCGAAAAGATATAGTAAATGAGGCTTGTGGATGCAAAATAGGGCCAATTAAAGCATAAGAAAGCCTAATTATTAATGAAAATCCTAGAGAAATGTGAAAGTGTGTTACAACACTTTACAACACTCCAAATAAGGTAAGATTAAAGTTGATTATGTTTAAGATTATGCCTAGCTATTTGATAAAACCCTAGAAAAGTGTGAAAGTGTGTTACAACACTTCAAAACACTTTTGCAAGGTACCATTAAATTCCATTAGTTCACAAGGTCCCAAGACCTAATGTGAATGTGTTATCCACATTACAACACTAAATCAAGGCAACATTAAGCCAAAATCACAAGGAGGGCCCGAACAAGCCAGAAAAAGTAGAAAGGTTACTTTTTTTGTGGTTCCATTTATCCCCCACTTTAGTGAGAGGGTGAAATTTTTTCAAACTCATACTAAAGTAGACAAATACACACCAAGAGGGGTTCCAATGTACCAATGCTAATAATATGAGACAACAATGATCAAGAGGGATGATCAAGCCCTCAGGATCAGGATCTCAAGACAAACCAGCATGAGCACAAAGGAACACACATGAGAAAGATATAAAGAGAAACAACAAGGTGCAAAAATACACCACCAAAGATGAAAAAGAGAAAAAGGGTGAAATAAGTGAATCAGAACAAGCTTCAACTATTTTTCCAACATGATGTGGATCAAATCTTGGTTGTTTGTTCAAAAAATGCATACTCACTTTGAGGCAATGGAACTACTGGTTGTCCGCTAGGTGAGAAGTCCTAAAAGGTGAGACACATACACTCATGGCTGGTATGCACTCACACATACACTAGTGGCTATGGGGAAAGTCATGCCTCAGATTGGGTTTCTTGCTCAAACCATACCAAAGTTATACCTCCTGATAATTTTAATAAGGAACCACACAAAAATTATTTTCAAGCTTCATGAGACAAGAAAAAATTCATATGCTTGGAGCTTATGAACAAACATGATGGCACTATAGGCATGCGAGCTATGTTATGCAAGGTGGCCATGTAACAACAAATCAAAAATATGAAATGTTCAAATGAGTCTTGCTTAGTTCATGTGAGGTCTTTAACTTAGGGAACATTGTGCCTAATGTCTCCAAGAGAGGACCAATCAAATAATAGAAGATTCGCAACTTAGGGGATGTAGTGTGTCACATAAAGCCACTAAGAGGAATATAATATGCTAAGATAGATCATGCTCTTGAAGGACATCACACCCAGTGTCATTCACAAAGCGAAAAAAACATCATATGAAGTAAGAAGGATGCACCAAGAACCATGAAAATGAAAATGAAAAGGAATAATGCCAATGTATGCCCCCACTTTAAAGGAATTTATAAACACCATGTTGTGAGAAATTACTTTAAATTAGAAAATGAAAAATGAAAATAGGAAATAAGACATGAGAGCCAACTTGGAAAACCCTATGCCAAGTCATATGTTTTCAAGTAAAGCTATGCCATGTGAGAGAAAAATAAAAGAGAGGGGTCGCCCCCAAAATGAAAACACCAAACACATAAGGGATCTATGGATTTGGGATCAGTATGTTCTTTGCTACAATGTTTTTAGAGAGCATGGAACTATCACCATCCCCCAAATACACATAGAACTAGAAGAATGACACAAATAGAGACAAAACAAAGAAAAAGGTTTTGGGTCAACATCGAAGAGACATGAATGTCTCAATGCCTTGCGTCATCCCCAAAAGGAAAACACAAGACAAAAATGAAAGGGGAATAAAAGATGAGGACAAATATTTTGGGTCAACATGGAAGAGACATAGGGTGTCTCGACACCCTAACTTATCCCCAAAAGCAAAACATAAGACAAATGAAAAAGAGATAAAGAGATGCACAATGTAAAGAAGAATGAAGGTACAAATAGAGGAATGCCACAAAGAGAGAGAACATCAAACAAAATGTCATAGGGGATCACATCACACACATGCAATCACACAAAATAAAATGAAAAATATATAATGTAAAAGATTAGTAAGGAAAATGCGAGTCAACCTATGAGAAAGTCATCCACCTCCCAATCATGTTCGTTATATACTGAAGGAAAGAAACTAGTGAGAGGCACAAGAGTAAGTTTCGAATTGGGAGAAGTACCAGGTTCAAAACTCTTTGTAGAAGATTTGTTATTTAACCTCATGGAATAGGAAAACAATGTATTCAATTCATTATGCACCTCTTCATCAATTTTAGCAACCTCGTCATCATCATCTAAGTTGATCACAATAGGAGGTCGAAGGATAATGTCCATAGAAGAGTTCAACTCTTGTTGTTGAGGTTTCATTGAGTTGTCTTGCTTCGGTCGGGGAGGAAGCTCATCATGCATTACTTCAGTCACGTTTGGATCTTGATTCTATTTTTTTAATTCATCATGTAACTTGCAAGCAAGGGCACAACGTCTATGTCTACGCTCCCTAGCACCTTTGTTTCTTTTGTTTTTATTTTCAATTTACAATTGTGTAGGAGCGAGTTGATAAACCATTGGTTTCTTTTCTTCCCTAAGGGGAGGAACAAAAGGAACCACAAGAGGTTGTTCAACCACTTTATCTTTGACTTTGTAAACTTGTTTTATTTGGGAAGTGTGGTAGGATTGGTTTCATTGTTACTTAGTCATTTGTAGGATGTAGGTGAAGGTTCTATTTTAGGTTGGTCTTGGTTATTTGGGTTGTGTTTGGGTTCAAGCATGGTTTTATCAAGGATGGGAGGTTCGGAGGTGGATGGGGACATGTTTCAGAGAGAGAGCTTTACTATCTTCTTTTCCTTGTACTTTTGATAGGACAAGAAAAATAAGTCTTCTTGAGGTTTTATAGGTTCCATGGGCTCGGGCCAAAAGGCTTCTAAGGAAAAGTTTCCTTTGGAAGACAAGGAGTTAAAACCCTTATGGTGAATAGTGAATATTTCATTATCGGAGGGAAACTTTAAGCATTTATGCAAAACTGAAGGGATGACTTTCATGGAGCGAAGTCATGGGTGGCCAAGCCTCACATAAAATTGGTCTGACTACAGGATGATGGAGAATGTGACATCTAATGTTTTTGGTCCTATTTACAATGGAAGGGTGATTGATCCCAACGTAGGGTAGGAAAAACCATTGTGTGTCTTGATCCATGCTTTTGGTGTGTCATATATATCTTGATAGAGTTCACGTAAAAGTAAAAATTCCTTGGTGATCATATTCTCTCCACAAACAGGATCTATTGATATCCCATTAGTGAGCTTGTCATAGATATGGTTGGCTATGTAGAGAGGACCATTAGGTAAATGTTTAATTATATCTTTAGAGGAGAAATTAATGTCAAGAGAACTCTTAGTTCGGCCCCTACAAGGGATAACGTCTATTGCCCCTACTACTTCATCTATAGGATTAACATTGATAACATTATTTAGAACATAACCATTGTTTTCATCATCTGTATCAACATTCATCACATCATTCTTTGTAGTTATTTTGGCTTTGAAAAATGTTCAATATTGTGTTTGGGCATGGGGTTGGTGAAAATTTGCAGGTTTTTGTTTGGAGGAGCAACATAACTATTTCCTTGATCACTAACACATGCAATGGATAAACCAGAATCAATGAGGTCTTGCACAAGATGTTTAAGAAGCTTGCAATGTTTTGTTTCATGTCCATTTTGTCAATGATAGTGGCAATAAGCATTTGATTTAAAGCTCAGAGGTAAAGGCTTATTAGGGGGTGTTTTGACGAGAGGTAAGGTAATCATTTGTTGGTCTAGAAGTTGGGACATGATATTATGGAGGGTATCAGGTAAGGGAGTTGATTATCTTTTTAGATCTCTGTAACTAAAGGGCACTGTGGCTTTGATAGCAACTACTTGGTTATTGAATAAATAATACAATTTATTTAATTTAGTCACTTAACCTTTTGATTAAAAAATCAATTTTTATTTCCCCACCTTCTCTCTCCTTTTCACATCCTCCATAATCCTCATCTAATCTGGATTAAATTAATTAATCTGTGATTAAGATGTGCACCACTTAATCAAGATTAGTGCGACATCCTCCATAATCTCCCACTTGCTTCTAATCTCTCATTAATTATCTTAATTTTGTGTTTACACAACCTTAATCAAGGTCATTGGCCACATTTAGCATACCTTTTTTGGTCAACCTTTCCACTTGCCTTTCTTGGCTTTGACTCCCTTTCCCATGTAAATTTTTAATTCATATTTATTCACCCAAGGCTCGTCTCTTCCCCATGTGAATTTTTAATTCACTTTTATTCCTCCAAAGAATCTTCTCTTCCCCATGCAAGTTCTAGAACCTTTGACTTGTCACATCAAGTCACATGTGGGTGAATCCTACCTTCTTAAGGACCTTGTTTTATCTAAAGTACTTTTCACCTCTCCTTTTGGAAACTTGTCTTATCCATAAGATTCCCCAATCATGTGAATTTTTAATTCACTTTTATTCACCCAAGATTCTCCTCTTCCCCATGTCATCATTGAGAGGTCACATTATCCTTTTTCCAAGGTACTTGTCCTTCATCCACATCATGTACCTTTCTTCCACCTCACTTTCACATCATTTTATCCTAAGTCATCTCACATTCCATATGTCAATATGTGAAGACTTGTGATTCCTCAACTCACCATAGCCCTCCATCTTGGCCTTTTTGGTTTAATCTCAACCGTTGAATTCTCTAGAGAATTCAAATCCCTCTATAAATACCCCCTCCTTCCTCTCATTTTAAAGAATGAGATTTTTGCCACCAAAATCTTGCAAATTTGTCATTTGAGCATTTCTTGCCTTCACCATAACACTTAAGTTCACCATTACCATGACCTCATTCATCTTGCATATCACCTTGCATATTTGATCTCACTTTCCATCCAAGGAGCACACAAACTCTCAAAAATCAAGCGCCAACCAAGGAATAAGCAGCATAAAGGTATAATCACTCTATTTCATTTCATCTTATCATTCCTTAGGCTAATCTTGAGGTGTATTTCTTGTGTTTTTCCTTTTAGTGCATCATTGGTTAGTTTTCATCTTAGAATAAGTGTAAAATATTTAAGGGATCACATTTCTGGCACACTTGGTGGGACCCACAAACGGGTACCTTTATTTCACATTTGTTGTTGTTGAAGTTGTTTGTAGGTCCAAGTCGCAGAGGGGTGGATTTGTCCTCCCGTGTGTTGCAGAGGGGTAGACTTGCCCTCCAATTTGCTGTAGAGGGGTGGATTTTCCTCATTGTTTCAACTTTTTCTTACATTTTACTGCAGAGGGGCGGATTTTCCCTATTGTTTCAACTTTTTCTATTTTTTTGCAGAGGGGCAAATTTTCCCTGCTGTTTCAGCTTTTTCTGACTATTTTTTGACAGAGGGGCAGATTTGCCCTGTTTTTTTAACTTTTTCTGATTGTTTACTGTAGAGGGGAGGATTTTCCATGTCGTTTCAACTTTTTTTGACTATTTTTCTGCAAAGGGACAGATTTGCCTTGCTGACAAACTTTTTCTAATTGTTTTTCTACATAGGGGCGGATTTGCCCTGCTGTTTCAACATTTTCTGACTGTTTTTCTACAGAGGGGCGGATTTTCCCTGCTATTTCAACTTTTTTTGACTGTTTATTGTAGAGGGGCGGATTTGCCCTGTTGTTTCAACTTTTTCTAACTGTTTTTCTGTAGAGGGGTAGATTTCCCCTGTTGTTTCAACTTTTTCTAACCTTTTACTATAGAGGGGTGGACCTGCCCTAGTGTTCCAATATTTTTCACTACAGAGGAGTGGATCTGCCCTATTGTTCCAGCATTTTTCACTCTAGAGGGGCGGATTTGCCCTAAACAACATGTTTTGGAAGCTAAAAAATAGGTATTTTAGCTTCGTTTTTGGTTCAATTTTTTGCTATTTTGAAGTTCTAACCCCCTAACCTTGGTTGTTTATGGGTAAAGTTGGATTTCTTACTAATACTTTGCAGCATTTTGTGGTAATTCACAAAGGACGAAGGGTAAAATAGCTAACATTTGTTTGCAGGACCTTAAATTTACTCAGATTTTAAGAATCTTTTATTGTTGTTTTCATCTAGGCACAATTTAATTAGGAGGAAGTAATAATTACTGTGTGGTGTGCTTGTTTTGTGTTACCCAAAGGGGGCATTAATTTTTTTTCATCCTTTGTCTTGCACTTTGTGTGAACCTGGGGAGTAGTTGGAAATGATTAGTGCCTTCTTTTTAGAGGGACCTACTTGGGGATTTCATCACCCCAAGGGATGATCCCAACCATGCATACCGGTGGGGTATAAAAAGGGGGGAGAGCCAAATTTTTACCCCAATCCAATCACGTCATGTTTGGTGGAGCGCCAAAGCTAGGGTGATACCTAGATAGACGTGAAGAATTGGTCTAAGCTCTTCAATATCTCGCTGGGGTTCGTGACTCACGCTTGTGATGGGTTGGTGTTCATGGTTTGTGCCTCACGTACTAAGAGTATATCGAGGACTCCTTAGAAACCTTGTGCATCCTAGATTAAGACCTTTGTTGGCCATACCCTTAACATTAATCATAGGATTGTGCTTGCTTAAAGTGTATTTCTATGAGAAACCAGTAAATCTTGATAAGTCAACCTCATTGTGTCATTTCAAGTCCTTGCCATAATCTTTCTCATTCAGACCAAGTTCCTATTTTTCTGTAGAGGGGCGGATTTGCCCCCCTGGTCCACTATTTTTTTGTAGAGGGGCAGATTTTCCCCCCTGGTCCACTATTTTTCTATAGAGGGGCGAATTTTCCCCCTGGTTCATAGTTATTATGTAGAGGGGCAGATTTTCCCCCCTGATTCACTGTTTTGACTATAGAAGGGAGGATACACCCTCCTGAACAAATAATTTCACCCTGTTTGATCATTCCAAGCATCCGTTTAACCACCCCAAGTCTCTGGTTGACTGTTTGACCATCCCAAACATCCATTTAACCCTTCCAAACATTTGTTTGACCATTTCAAGCCTCCATTTAACTTTTCTAAGCTATCATTTCACATTCACATTGTTGATTTCACAATTTGGGGAACCTGTTCTACCATCTTACCATGTGACCTAAAAATTTGCACTTTCCAAAAAGATCACTTCGATAACACCCCTATCATATAAAAACCATCAAGATATCTTTCATTTGCATTCATCATCATCTTTAAACACAAAATTCCTAAAACCTTATCTTAGGATTCATTACCTAAATTGACCAAGGCATTAAGTTTGATCATTATCCTACATATCAATCATTTTCTTCAACCTAATCAATATGCTTCTATCCTAAGGTAGATTTGTGTTGAAAGTCAACATCATTGGCCCAAATCAATCCCTTTCCATCTCAAGGTGGATTTGCTGTCATGATCATTGGTTTAGCCCATTTAATCTGATCAACCAACATATTAAGTCACTTAGAGTGATCTTTGAATTAGGTTTAGAATCCCTTCCATCAACTAATCCTAATTCATCATCCAATCCAAAACAAACTTATCCTATCATATCCTCTGACCCAATCTCCATCTAAGCTCCAATCCAGTTCTAATCTGAGCATTAATCCCATCATCCTAATCAGAGCTTTCATTCAATCCCTATATGAGCTTCCAATCCATCATAGTTCTATATCCATCATCTATTATTTCCTGCTAATTTGTATCCATCATGAATCATTATCCCCCTCTCACATGACCAATAATAGTAGTCAAGGGGAATCCTAACTACGTTGATGATGATAACAAAAATCTTGTTGATCAGGAAGATTTTTATATAGATCCCCTTGATGCTATCATTGCTAGCTAGCTCTCTCCAACCACCTCCCAAAACCCAACTACTCCTTCAAACTATCCCACTATGCCTTCATCTGCATCTACTAATAGTCCTTATGCTACCCTTGACAAGGGATATCCAACATCCTCACCATCTACATATTCATCATGTCCCCCCTCTCAACCTCTATCCTATCCAACATCCTCACCATCTACATATTCATCATGTCCCCCCTCTCAAACTCTATCCATTCCAACATCCACATCCTCTTATCCTCAGCATCATCAATAATCCCAATATATCTACCTTAATCACGCATCCCAATCTTCCCATCCTAATCCAACACTCACACATTCCTGTAACAATCCCCCATCCCAATATTCCTCTTATCCTAATCCACCATCTCAATCCTCTCATCCTAATCTACCATCCATATCCTCCTATGCCAACCCACCATGTGTGTCCTTCTATGGTGGTTCACCACCTCAATCTTCCTCTTCTAATCCAACATCCACACCTTCCTATCACAATCCCCCATCCCAATACCCTTACATTAATTTCACATCTCCCCATTCAAATCTTTCATCTACATCTTCCTACTATCACTCACCATCCAAATCTTCCCAATCTAATCCAACATCCACATCCTCCTACATCACTCTCCCTTTCACCGCATTATATCTTAATCCTCCATATAAACATAACTCACCTAGTCCTCCATCTAGTCCCATCCACTCATCTATTCCTCCAATCCCTAACCATAATCCTCCATCTCCTCCTATTTCTACATATAATCCTCATCCACTCATCCACTCATCTAATCCTCCAATCCCTAAACCTAATCCTCCATCTCCTCTTAGTCCTCCATCCATTCCTATCCCCTCATCTAACCCTAATCCACCAATTCCTAATCCTAATCCTCCATGTCCTCCTAGTCCTCCACCCAATCCCATCCCCACACCTAATCCTAATCCACCAATCCCTAATCCTGATCCTCCATCCATTCCCATCCCCCCATCTAATCCTAATCCACCAATTCCTAATCCTCCATCTAGTCCTCCATCCAATCCCATCCCCATGTCTAATCCTAATCCACCAATCCCTCATCCTAATCCTCCATCCATCCTTGATCCTCCATCCATTTCCATCATTCTACCTAATCCTACATCCCTTCCAAATGTTTCCCAAGGACTCATGATAGAAGAGACACCATGCCCTCCCACTCTATCATGTATTGTCACTAGTGATGAGGCCCTCCTCCATCCTACACCTATCCCTCCCATCACCATTCCTAACACCATCCAAATGGTTGAGATGGTCAAACCCATCAGATCCATTGAATCCCCATCTTCTACTACTAGATCCACCCAATCCATTGAAGACATCCAATCCCCTCCTCCTAGTCCTAATACTCACAAAATTCAATCCCATGACCTTCATGAATCCTCCATCCTCCTATCTACCCCATTTGAGGAGTCCCTCCAACACTTCCATCATCATACATCCCACACAAGATGAGTCATGCTAAGAGCTTGATCCAAAGTATAGAAGCATATCACCTCCTCCAAATCAAGATCTGACCACCCCATCCACTACATCCCAAGATCATAATCCCTCATCCATCCCATCTCATGATTCCTATCCTCAACCAGGTCATGATCCTATCCTCCCATCCACCCCATCTCAAGATCACACTAGCTCATCCACTCCATCCCATGATCCCCTTTGCATTCAAGATCCAATCACTCTATCTCATGAGTCCTCATCATCCACTGCCAAAAATCCAGATCCTATCATCTTCCCTAATCCCTCTCCTGATCCCTTATCACCCATTCCTCCTGATGTTGCTATCCCCTCATCTCTATCACATGATCCTTCATCGTCATCTAGTCCTACCATCCCAATGCCACTATTGTATCACCTTGGTCACATTACACTTATCCATGGTGGCCTTCTTACAGAAGAAAAACAATGCATATGCACCACCCTACCTCTTCCACCTACTAATGCGCTTGCATCATGCTTCCAATAGAATAAGCATCCTACCCTAGATCATATGCTCAAGAACATGAAATATCAAGGAAAAGGTTTAGGCCTTCATGAGCAAGGTAATTTAGAGCCCATCGAAGTCAAAGAACATCCAGGCACACATGGTCTTGGATATGTCTCCCAAAATTCACACTCTAAAGATTTTGGTACAACCTTCGTACATCCTAAACGATCCTCTTCTAAAGGCTCAAGAGGTACTTTCCATCATTCTACCAATTCATTTGCTGCCATCCCCCCTCCTCCATCATATTACCTAAAAAAAACCATCCATCTTCCTCCCTTATCCTCTAAATCCATTTTGGGTCCTTATGTCCCTCTATCCATCATTGCTCATCCTCCATCTACTATGGGTTCTTATATCCCTCCATCAAACCCCACACATCCTCAATATACACAATCTATTTTGGGTCCTTATATCCCAAAATCACCCCCTCCATCTTATCCTATTCATCCTTTCATTCTTTCACCCCTTCTCCCTCGTACACAACATAAAAATTCTATCTTCATAACTCCTAATCACAATCAACAATGGCACACTTCCATGTATGCTATCTCGCATCCTCCATCCATACTTCCTCATCAAATGCCTACTTCTATCACTCCATCCATGTCCTCTCCACATCATCCATATTTCCATACCCATCCCCTTGCTACTAAAAACACTTTGGATGCCAAAGAAAAAATATACAAATCCAAACGTCCACATGAATCTACAGCTCCTCATGTCCCCTCCAAAAGACATGTTGACAAAAATAAAAATCGAATCCAAAAGCCAAATCAATCCAAACGACCACAAAATCCCACCAAAGCAAAAATCAACACCAGGTGGATCCCAAAGAAAAAAGAGACAATGCCTTCAAATGAAAAATCCATGACGACATCCAAAGTTTATATTCCCAACACTCATAATTCACATCCTCCATCTCCTAAATCTGTTTTGGGTCCTTATGTCCCAAAATTCACTATCCCAACACCTCTAGTCTCACCACTTTCTCCATCCATCAACCCTCCTCTCATTTCACATCCACCACATGTGCCAATGTTGGTCCTGAACACCTTCCCCTATCACACATCCACTCCATCATTCCATCCATACACTTTCCAACACCCCATCCACTATCCCCTCTATCTACCCCATCCAATCCCTTTGATTCATCCTCTTGCATAATCCATTTCTCCTACTCAGGTTGTACCAACATCCGATTGTCACTTTCCACATGGGCTCTTATTACCTCATATGGAACTTGATGCTTGAGTCCTTCATCCATATATTCCCCTCTCTTTATCCATCTTCATCCACATCCTAGTCCAAAAAGTCAAAAAATACAAAAAAATACAAAAATACAAAAAATACAAAAAAAGAGAAAAATCAAAAAAAGAGAAAAAGAGAAAAAGAGAAAAAAAACAAAGAAAAAAAAAGAAAAAAAGAAAAGAAAATAGTAAACAGAAAATCATTCGTCCAATGGTGAAAACTTGGCAAACAAGCGCCTTGGATAAGTACCATGATGAAAACCTGACAAACAGGCATCATGCATAAATCCTCCATCTAGTCTCCTTCCACGATTGGGGGCAACATCCAATTACGCATTCCTTTCCTCCATTTCCTACATCTTCCTATCTTTCGCACTCTATCCATCCTATCCCATTTATCCCAGTCCCTCCATCTTCCTTGTGATCTTGATAAAGATATGGGAAAACCTATATACATCCTTTGGACACCTCTTGGCATATATTCCCCTCATCCATACACTATCATATTTCGTATCCACTTCTCTTTATCTTCCATTGTCCATGCATCCTATCCACCTCTATCTATCTTCCATTTCCCATCTCCCTCCCTTATCCACCCATCCTGCTATCCCTCTTGCCTCATCATGCATGACACATCTAGAGTGGGGGCATCTCCTTAATTGTGATTGGGTCCTTGGAGACATCATCCATCCATTCCTCTAGGTAATCCTCTCCATCTCCCTATCCTACCCATCCTTACCTCCCTATCCACTTATCCATCCAGTCATCCCTTCCATCTACCAAATCCTTATCTTTCTATACTCTCATCCACTATTCCTTTTTTGTCCTTTCATCCTTATCTACCCATCCCTCTATATAAGCATCCCACCCATCTCCCTATCCTTATAATCCATTCCATCCTTCCAAATCCTTATCCCTCTATCCTCCTATCCTAGCATCTCTTTATCCATCCATTTACCTCTATTTTAATCCTATCTCCTAATCCCTCTATCCTCCTATCCTAGCATCTCTTTATCCATCCATTTACCTCTATTTTCCTCCTATCTCCTAATCCCTTGTCATTAGTATATAGTTATAGGCTAACCCTCATGCAATCCAATGCCATTCATCTCACTATCATCCATCCTCTCCAATCCTCACATCTTTCCCATATCCTATCCATCGTTTCCTCCTCACAATTCATCTTTTGATGATTTGGATAACTATCCCATCCCTAAGCTTCACATCATACGTATCTTACACATATCAACCATCATCATATCTAATCCTGCCAATCTATCTTGTCTCACCATATCAGCTCCATCCTTTTATCCATTTTTCATTGTTCTTGTGTCGAACTACGTTTCCCCTGCACTTCCACGTAGGCAAGGTCGATCATTTGATCCGCCCCTGGGGCTCTGTCTTTTGTCTGTCTTGTCATCCTCCATCAGTTATCTTTGGCCTTGTATTGAACTACGTTGCCCCTGTGCTTTTATGTAGGCAAAGCTAAATCCTTTTTTCTATCCCTAGGGTATTTGTCATGTCTTTCACCATCCATCATTGGTTACCTTTTCCTCTTTTCTCTTTTATCCATGGTCTTTTATTGAACTACAAGGGCTCTGCGCTTTCACGTAGGCAAGGCTGATCTTTGATCAACCCTCGAGCCCCTAGTTCTTTAGGGTTTTTAGTGCCTTTTGTCTTGTCATCCTATCATCCTGTCGTCTTGTCGTGTCATCAAGTATGATCCTATTCTAGCTGGTGCTTATAGAACAAGGTCATTCGTATCATGAGATCCAATTGATTTTCAGTATCCTACATCATGTTGATCAACCCATATATCCTCCATCTTTGGTCTCAATAGGATGTATCCTTCCTAACAGTCCACATCAACCCCATCCATCCTCTTGATCCCATGGTAAAGGACGTTTGAAATTGATTTTGATATTTTGATTCTTTTGGCTTTTGTTTATCATTTGATCTCCCTATCATCACTTGTCATGGTCGCCTTGATCCATCATATCATGGTGTGCTTTGACTAGTAAACATAGGGGTGTATATTGATCTTTTTTTGTGTTTTTGTCTTCTTGGTTGTCCCACGTAGTACCCACCAAAATCCTTGAGGTCTTGTGCTATGCTGGGGCATCCTTTTGTACTTGTGGTTATGCCAATACCTAGCCCAACCAAGGTCTTCATGACTTTGGGGTGTTGGAATCACCTTCTTGTTTGTTGTGTTTGTTTTATGCATTGGACACGAATCTGCCTTGGTTCTTCATACCCTTGCACTTGGTGTCTTGTGCTATAGCAAAAATCAGTGCTCCAAAGATGGAAAATTGCATTAGGATTTCATTTCATTTTCCATTCCATCATCTTGCATGTCTCCCCCATCCTCATCCATTCACACCATCTAATCCCACTCTTGGTCTTGTTCCCAGCCTTGCTACAAGCCTTGATCCAATCATCCTCATCATCATCATCATTAGCAGGATGTATCCTTCCCTATCCTTGTGTTGTTCTGGGATGTATCCTTCCCTCATCAACAATGCTCTCATCAGGATGTATCCTTCCCTATCCTTGTGTTGTTTTGGGATGTATCCTTTCCTTATCAACAACACTCCATCAACCATTTGCCCAGCTTGGCTTATAGCTTGACTGGGGCAACATCATATTTGTCTTGAAATCCATTTGTGCTTCTCATCATCTCCCATCACTTATCATCCTTTCTTATCCATCACTTTACATCATCATCTTAATATCCCCTTTCATCATCTTATCTCTCATCATTTCCCCCATCCCTTCCTCCTTCATCAATATCCCACCCTCAATCGTGGGGCAGACCCACACTCAGCCACGAGGTGGGCCCACCCATTGGTGGGGTGGATCCGCCCTTACTCAATGCCCCCCCGTGGTGGGCCGGCTCCACCCCTAACCTTGCGGTGGCCCCTCCCTGTGGTGGGGCAGACCCGCCCTCACCAGGGTGAACCCATCCTCAACCGAGGGGCGAACCTGCCCCTGGCTGCGGCGGACCTGTCTGGCCCCCAGGGTGGACCAGGCCGGCCATAAGGCGAATTCGCCCCACGCTGGGTCAGACCCACTTGGCCGTGGGGCAGATTCGCCCCATGCTGGGGCAGACCCACCCGGCTGTGGAGCTGGTTCGCCCTGTGCTGGGGCAGATCCTCCCTCTTGTAGTGGGACAAATTCACCCCTCTGCGGGCCTCCAAGACGTTTCTTCCCTTCCCTTCCCGGGGACACCATTTGCAAACCGTTCATCTATTTGACTTAGTTCAAAAGGAAAAATTACTTTTTTTTATGCTCTATCCAACCATACCCTCCATTTCTTCTTATCAAGAGGTTGTCTGGGACTCCTCTCTTTTCCCTAGTCACCCTCTCGAGGGGGCATACCCTTCCCATTCATCTATTTTCCCTACCATAGTCATTCCTTTTTAGGATTGGGGCATCTTCATCCATTCCCCGCTAATTGAGTAGCTCAGGTCCTCCTTCCCATGCTGGGGCATCATTTTTTGGTTACTTCCTTTATAGAGTCACCTGCATTTTCTTTTCTTCGAAACACTGTTATTCTAACAGTACTTCAAAGAGGGGAAAAATGTAGACATCTAAATTTGACCACTTCCACATGGTCAAAATTTTCTACTCTATTAGTCTATTTCGTTAATAATGATTAAATAATTTATTTAATCATTATTTCATTTTCTGCCTAAGGTTCCTAAAGTATGTAATTGAATAATTAAATACTTTACCTTGCACCTTTTCTTCTCTAAATTAAACAAATAAGACAATTTATTTTATTTAGTCACTAAACCTTTTGATTAAAAATCAATTTTTAATTCCTCATTTTCTCTCTCCTTGTCACTTTCTCCATAATCCTCTTTTAATCTGGATTAAATTAATTAATCCATGATTAAGATGTGAACCACTTAATCAAGATTAGTGTCACATCCTCCATAATCTCCCACTCGCTTCTAATCTCTCATTAATTATCCTAATCTTGTGTTTGCACAACCTTAATCAAGGTCATTAGCCACATTTAGCATACCTTTTTTAGTCAATCTTTCCACTTGCCTTTCTTGGCCTTGACTCCCTTTCCCATGTGAATTTTTAATTCACATTTATTCATCCTAGGCTCCTCTCTTCCCCATGTGAATTTTTAATTCACATTTTATCCTTCCAAGGCTTGCCCTATCCCCATGCAAGTTCTAGAAAATTTGACTTGTCATTTTACATGTGTCGGAGACTTCTAGAACTTTAGACTTGTCACATCACTCACATGTGGCAAATCCCCACCTTTTTGGAAACCCTCTCTTATCCATTAGACTCTCTCAAGCATGTGAATTTTTAATTCACATTTATTCATCCTAGATTCTCCTCTTCCCCATGTGATCATTGAGAGGTCACATCATCCCTTTTCCAAGGTACTTGTCCTTCCTCCACATAATGTACTTTTCTTCCACCTCACTCCCACATCATCTCACCCTAAGACATCTCACATTCCACATGTCAATATGTGAGGGCTTGTGAGTCATCAACTCACCATAGCCGGCCATCTTGGCTTTGTTGGCTTAATCTCAACTTTTAAATTCTCTAGAGAATTCTAATGGTTCTATAAATACCCCCTCCTTTCTCATTAAAAAAAAGGGGATTTTTGCTACCAAACTCTTGCCAATTTTTCATTTGCGGTATTTTAGCCATTTCCAAGCATTCTTCATCAATCCACCAAGTCATTTAGTCACTAGAATTTTATCCAATTTTGCATCTTGCATCCATTCATCTCCATAGCCATCCAAGGAGCACACAAACTCTCAAAAATCAAGGGCCAACCAAGGAAATCAGCAGCACAAAAGGGTATAACAATTTATCTTTGTGTTTTGTTTATCTTTCTTGCATAGATATTCCTTAGGCTAATATTGAATAGTATTTCTTGTGTTTTTCCTTTTTATGCATCATTAGTTATTTTTGTATCTTAGAATAGGGTAGAAAATTTAAGGGATCATAGTAAGCTTGTCTTGAATCTTACTTTGTAAAATTTCTATGAACATCTTTTGAAGGTGTGGGTTGGGGACCTTGAAATCGATTTCGGAATAAAGCGATTGATAGAGTGAGATAAAATCAGTTATCTTTTCTTCTTCTCTTTGCTTGCATCTCATCAAATTGGCCAAGGTCATCTTGGGAGTCATATGCACTTGTAAATTACTTACAAATGCCTGAACAAGTTCATTGAATGAATGAATTGAGTTGTTTAGTAAAGAAGAGAAGCATTCCAAGGTAGTATCTTTTAAGGAGCTAGGAAAGAACTTTCCCAAAATTTTATCATCAAGGACAAAGTCACTACATCAGGTAGTGTAGGAATAAACATGGTTAGAAGGATCTCCCTTCCCTCCATATTTCTCAAATCCAGGCACCTCTGCACCTTGTTGCATCGGTGTTCGCAATATCTCCAAGGACAATGGATTGTTTTTGACATAATAGGTGGGTGGGCCATTTTTATTTTGGTTGATGGTTGAAATTTTATTTTGAAGGGATGACATGGTTTAGAAAAGTTGTGTTATGAGAGGTTCATTGCTTGTATTATGAGATGGAAGTAAAAGTGGTGATGGAGTGTATGTGTTTGTGGGACAAGTGAATGGAATGCTTATAGGTGGTAAGGTAGGAGATATGACTTGTGATGCCACATAGGAACTAGGGATGCTAGTAGGAATACCAAGGGAATGAATCACATTACTAACTTGTTGCATTATTGTTGTGACTTGAGGAGGGGCATAGGTACCTGTATTGAGGCAATTGTTTAGGTAGGAGGAATTTGAGTTCCTCCTTGACTTCGAATAGTTTTTGTCGCTAAAGAACAACTAGTGGTTGAGGGAAGATGTTTTCCAAATATCTCAACTATGTTTTTCACAAGGTCAAATTCATCATCACTTTCAAGCATGCGATGAATGTTTTCTACAATAGGAATTGTAGTGGTTGAAATGTTTTCAAGGAATATTTGATGTTGTAATTTTGCTAAGTCCTCATGAATTTACATTATGTTTTCTTGCAGGATAATATCATTCTTTGTTTCAACTTGCATGCTACTTGAAGGCAAAGACTTGCTAAGGGTGTTATCCATGTCTAGTGTACTAGTGTCAATACTAGGAGTGGAAGCTCTAGATAGCCCAAGATCCACTATTATTGTTCTATCATAGGATGACATGAGTCTCAAAATTCTTCTCACTATGGTATTAGCAATAGGACACCAAACACTCATACAAAGGCTACTAAATGTGAGGTGAGTGCGAATGCAATGTAAGATAAGAACAATGAAATTCTTATAAGTAAAATTATGGAAAGTGAAATAGAAATGCAGAAGCAACAAACAAAAACTTATAAAATGAAATGTACAAACGCCAGAAAATGTAGTGAAAAATATGCAAAGGGACTGATTCTCCCAAGGTGGCGAATGAGTTTAGGTAGTAATTTTTTAGAATTTTAGAATTGAATTTTATGCTTTTTAGGTTTTTTGGGCTATATATGAGATAAAAATGTAGAATTTGATTAATTTTCAATGAAATTAAATGCAATAATGTAAGCTAAATGATATTTTCACTAATGCAGAAATTGAAACCCTAGAATGCAAATCCTAATGCAATGTTAATGCAAGATAAATCTAGGATGTAAATGCACTCCAGATTAGAATAATGATGTCCTAAATGCAGGCTCACCAAAATGGAACCTCTTAAAAGGTAGGTGGAAAGGTGATGGTTATGATGTTCACACCCACTTTTCAAGGATACTACATTCAAGGATAACCCTAGAGATCTCAATGCAAAGGAGATTGAAATCTTGCAATAGGGCTATCGTAGGGGCTGAATGATATTCAATAAGGGGTTCACCACCAAGTTTAGACTGGGAAAATATGATGCAATGCAATATGTAAAAAAAAACCATAATTGAATACAATCTAACCCTAAATGAATTAAGAAGATAAACAAAATGCAATAAAAAGCTATGAAACTAGAAATGTGCACCTAGGACACTGAAAAAGGCAGAATGGAGATCTAGAATTTTGGAAAATCTATTTTTTATGTTGACTAGGTCTCATTTGCCAAGCTGGGTGAATCATTCCAATTTTGAGGAAAATGTGCAGATACAGGTTTCAACCAAAAGGGTATCAAAATTTGCAAAATATCTATCACGTCTGTACAGTGGAACTCATTCACCAATAGTGGTGAATCAATCCACTTCTACTTTTTTGGAAGTTTGGGAAATGATTTTGTGTCTCTTGGTATGCTCTACTCTTGTTTACTAGTTTTTGGATTCGAAACTGTAAATTTCCACAGCTCTATAGGTCTTCTCCAAGGTTCTTCAAGACTTGATGAAAACTTTGATAACTTTTAGGGATTTTACAACTTCTCTCCAACTTTGCTTCTTGAAAATTATGAAACTTAGCCCTAAAAATCACACACAAGAGGATGAAAAAATGTTGTGGGGTTAGAGAATATGGGTTTTCCTTGGTCAAACCCCTTGTTGGTAATTAAACCTTGAAATGAAAACAAATATGAATGGAAAATGATGAATGAACAAATAACAATGTTGCAACTCACAAAACTCTAGCAATAAGGTGCTACAAACATGTAAGTAATGGATCCAATGGATGTAAACTTGGAATCTTGCTTGTTGTTGATAGATCTTTGAATGAAACACTTGCTTGAATCACAAACCCTACATCACAATTGTTAGCTCAAAAACAACATGATGCAAGCAATCTTTGACATGATGATTGACACTTGAAGAATGCTCTAGAATGCTTCATAATCTACCCTTGAAATGCCTTGAATTTTCTTGTGAATGCTCAAATTCTCTTGTGAACTCTCTTGAATGCTAGGTGTGTTAGGATTAAAATGAGTGAAAGAACCTTGTATTTATACTCAATTATGCAATAATTCTCGAAATTACAACAGTACAAGCCAACATCAGATCTAGGAGAATAAAATCCCACTAGAAATTTGAATTTTGGTCACATGGGACTCATTCGCCCAAGGTGGTGAATGAGTCCACCTAGGCCTAATGTATGGGACCAATAATGAAAAGTGCTTAGAAATTTGTGAAACTTGCATTGGGGCCAAAAATACCTAGGTGGGACTCATTCGCCCAAGGTTGCCAATGAGTCCCAAACACTAAATCTGGGCCACACAAGCTAGGAACATCTAAATTATGATTGGTCAATGATTGGTGTTGGTATTATCCTCAAAAATATGCAATAAATGAGGCTTGTGGATACAAAATAGGTCTAATTAAAGCATAAGAAATCCCAATTATTAATGACCAGCCTAGAGAAATGTGAAAGTGTGTTACAACACTTTACAACACTCCAAATAAGGCAATATTAAAGTTGATTATGTTTAAGATTAAATGCTTCTAGCTATTTGATAAAACCCTAGAAAAGTGTGAAAGTGTGTTACAACACTTCACAACACTTTTTCAAGGTACCATTAAATTCCATTAGTTCACAAGGGCCCAAGACCTAATGTGAATTTGTTATCCACATTACAACCTTAAATCAAGGAAACATTAAGCAAAAATCACAAGGAGGGCCCAAACAAGTGAAAAAAAGTAGAAGGGTTACTTTTTCAGTGGTTCGAAGTTGACATTTACATATGGACATTTACTTTCTTATACTTTAAGTTATATTTCATGTATATAGTTTCAGGATGTTTGAGAGTGGTTTCAAATCTCTAAGAGTTATATAAATTCTAGTTTTTGGAAGATTTAAAAAAAAATCAGAATTAGTCAAATTCCAGTAATCAACATGTCAAATTTTAATAATCAGGAGGTCAAATTTCAGTAATCAAGAGGTAAAATTTTATCTTTCTCTCTTTATTTCACTCATTTTCATCTCTTATTCTCTAGACCTCTCTCTCTCACTATCTCCATCCCTTTATCTGACACTCTCTCCCTTGAGCTCAAGAACTACATCTCTACATGTCCATCTCTCTCTCTCCTTCCCTCTCTAATATATATCTCCTTCCCTCTCTAATATCTTTCTCCCTCCCTCCCTCCCTCCCTCCCTCCCTCCTTCCCTCTCTAAATTTCTCTATCTTCCCTTCCTCTCCTTCTATCTCTCTCTCTCTCTATATATATATATATATCTACTCTATATCACCTCTCTTATCCCTACCTATCCCTCCCTCACTCCTCTCCCCTTTCTCTCTCTCTCTCTACTCTCTCTCTCTCCTTACCTCTCTACTCTCCATCTCACCATTCTCTCTCTCCTTCTATCTCTAGTTCTCTCTATCTCACCTCTATCTCCTTCCCTCCCTCCCTCTCTAATTTTTTGTATCTCCCCCTCTCTCTCCTTCCCTTTCTACCTCTCTCTATATCACCTCTCTTTCTCCCCATCTCTCTCTCCCTCTCTCTTCCTTTAACCCACATTTTCTCTCTACTTCTCACTATCTAATCTATCCCTCTATACCTCTTTATCTCTCTCCCTCCTTCCATCTCAATCTCTCCACCTTCCTCCTTACCTCTCTATTTCTCTCTCCATCACACATCTCTATCACCTATCTCACTTCTCTCTCTCCCCTTCCCTCTCTACTCTCTTTTTCTCTATCTCACCTCTCTCTCCCTACCTATCCATACCTCCTCGAGCTCTTATCTCTCTCACCTCTCTCTCTCTCCCTCCCTCCCTACCTCTTCCTCCATCTCTCCTACCCTTTATACATATCTTTATCTCCTCCTCCCTCTATCTACCTACCTCTCTCTATTTTTGTCTCACCTCTCTCTCTCTATCCCTACATCTCCCTCTATCTCTCCTTTCATGTCTACTATCTACTTAGCTATCCCTCTATACCTATTTATCCCTCCCTCCTTGCCTCCTCTCTCTCAATATCTCCACCTTCCCTCTTTACTTCTCTCTCTATCACCTCTCTCTATCTTTCTCCTTCCCTCTCTACTCTCTCCATCTCTCCCTCCCCCCTTTCTATCTCTCCTCTCTCCCTCACCCTCTTTCTATCTCTCATTTCCCTCTCTCTACCTACCTCTCTCTCCCCTTATATCTATCTCAACAATCCATATTTACCTATCTCTCCCTCCTCTCTCTCTTCCTTCCACCAAACTTCACTCTACATCTCTCT
>CM021106.1:518455796-518470860 GCA_007115665.2 Sequoiadendron giganteum | reverse complement strand
TATACCCTAAACCCTCTACCCTCAACCCTAAACCCTCAATCCTAAACCCTTAAACCTTCTACCATTTTCCCTCAACCCAAAACCCTCTACCCTCAAACCTAATCCCTCAACCCAATACCCTAAACCATGAATCATATATGTCCTCAACCCTATACCCTCAATTATCAACCCTCTACCCTATACATTGGATCCTCAACCCTCATATATCTCGTCCCTTCCTCCTATTATCTCCTTCTCTATCTCACTTCTACCTCCATCTCTCCCTCCATCCTTCTCTCTCTCTCTCTACCCTAATCCCTCAACCCTTAAACCCTTAAAAACTCAACCCTAAACCCTCAACCCTTAACCCTTAACCCTTAAACCCTCTACCCTCTACCCTCAACCCTTAAACCCAAGTAAACTCTCTACCCTAATCCCTCAACCCTCAACCCTTAATCCCTCAACCCTTAAACCCTCTACCCTCTACCCTTAAATCCTAATCCCTCAACCCTAATCACTCAAACCTATACCCTCAACCGTCTACCCTTAACCTTAAACCCTCAACCCTCAACACTTAAACCCTAAACCCTTAAACCCTCTACCCTCTACCCTATACATTAAACCCTCAACCCTTAATCCTTCAGCCCTAGGTAGGTAGGGAAACATAGTTGAGATACAGAGTGATGAAGGGATAGGTAAGTAAATAGAGGGAGAGGGGAGATAAATATAGGTAGAGAGGTAAGGCAACATAGAGAGGAGAGATAAAGACAGGTAGAGAGGGGAGGGAGGGACATGTAGGGAGAAAAAGAGGTGAGTGTGTGTGTGTGTGTGTGTGTGTGTGTGTGTGTGAGAGAGAGAGAGAGAGAGAGAGAGAGAGAGAGAGAGAGACAGAGTAGAGAGGGAAGGGGTAGAGAGAGAGGGGGGTAGAGGGAGGGAGAGGAGAGATAGAGAGTAGAGAGGGAAAGATGTAGGGAGGAGACACAGTTGAGATATAGAGTGATGGAGGGAGAGGTGGGTAAAGAGAGGGAGAGGGGAGATAAAGATAAATAGAGAGGGAAGGAGATGTATAGAGAGAAGTAGAGAGTGGAGGGATGGAGGGAGAGGAAAGGAGGAGATAGAGGTGAGTGTGTGTGAGAGGGTGAGAGAGTGAGAGGAGAGAAAATGAGGGGAGAGAGGAAGGGGGAGAGAGAGAGAGAGAGAGAGAAAGAGAATAGAGAGTAGAGAGGGAAGGAGAGATAAAGAGTGAAAAGAGGGGCGAGGGAGAGAGAGAGGTAGATAAAGTGGTAGGTAGTGGAGGGAGAGGTGGGTAGAGAGGAAGGAGAGAGGGAAGGAGGGAGAGTGAGATGGAGAGAGAGTGGTGAGATAGAGAGTAGAGAGGTAAGGAGAGAATGAGAAAGAAAGATAAAGAGAGAGAGAGGGAGGTTGGAGGAAGGGAGAGGTCTAGAAAGGGATAGGTGAGACAGAGAAAGGGAAGGAAGGAAAGTGGGATAGAGAGAGAATGGGGATTTAGAGAGGAGGGGGTGAGAGGGAAGGAGGGAAAGTGGGAGAGAGAGAATGGTGACCTAGAGAGGAGGGAGTGAGAGTTAGGGATAGATAATGGTGAGATAGAGAGAAGGAGAGAGTGGGAGAGAAAGAGAGGGATGGAGAGACAAAGAGAGAGTTAGGTAGAGGAAGGGAGGGGGGAGATAGAGAGTAGAGAGGGAAAGAGGTAGGGAAAGAGACATAGGTGAGATAGAGAGGGATGGAGAGGGAGAGTGATGGAGGGAGAGGTAGGTATATAGAGGGAAAGAGAGAGGAGGGATAAAGAGTAGAGAGGGGAGAGAGGGAGGGAGAGTGAGGGAGGGAGATAGAGGTGTGTGTATGAGTGTGTGAGAGAGAGAATGGTGAGATAGAGAAAAGGATAAATTGAGAGAGAAAGAGGGGGGAGGGAGGCAGGGACAATAGTGAGATTGGGAGGAGAGAAAAAAATAAGGGGAGGGAGGGTGAGGTCAAGAGAGGGAGGGAGAGGAGAGATAGAGAGAATTAAAGAGGGAAGGAGGGATGGAGGAATTGTTAGGGAGGGAGATAGAGGTTTGTGAGAGAGAGAGATAGAGATAGAGAGAGTGGTGATATAGAGAAGAGAGAGTGAGAGGGAGGGAGACAAAATAATGAGATAGAGAGGAGAGAGTTAGAGAGAAAGAGGGGGAAGAAAGGGATAGAGAGTGAGAGAGAGATGTAGGTAGAGGGAGGGAGAGGAGAGATAGAGAGTAGAGAGGGAAAGAGGTAAGGAGGGAGACAGGTGATACAAAGTGACAAAGGCAGAGGTAGCTAAAGAGAGAGGGAGGCAAGATAAAGATAAGTAGAGAGGGAAGGAGATGTAGAGAGAGAGAAGAGATAGAGAGAAGTAGAGAGGGGAGGGAGGGAGGTAGATGTAGGGATTAGATGGAGGGGTGAAAGAGAGGGGAGAGAGGGAGGAAGGGAGAGAGAGGGAGTGGAGAGATAGAGTAGAGAGGAGAGAGTGAGAGAGAAAGATGATACAACTTGCTGACTACTAAAATTTGACCTCCTGATTATTGAAATTTGACATGCTGATTACTAAAATTTGACTAAGTCTAAATTTTTTAAGATCTTCCAAAAACTAGAATTTGCATTATAACTCCTAAAGATTCGAAACCACTCTCAAACATCCTGAAACTATATACATGAAATATAACTTAAAGTATAAGAAATTAAATGTCCATATGTAAATGTCAAGAATGTAATTTGCATTAAATATTTATTTCATGTATATAGTCTCCCTGGTAGAGAAAGAGAAGAAGAAAGAGTTCACAAACATTCATTACAAAATTCAAGCCATTTGGCGAGTGCTAAATTTGGCACTCTCCAAATTTTGTGAGCACAATATGGCTTGTTACGATTTTTTTTTTGCAATTTGACACCAAAATTGTGTCACAGATCCATGCACTTACCCCTATATCTCCTATATCTACCTCTTTATCACTCTATCTCACCATCTACATCTCTTTATCTCTCCCTCTCCCTCTCCCTCTCCCTTTTCCTCTATATCTCTTCCTATCTATCTCCTCTCAATATTTATCTCTCCCTTTACCTCTCTCTATCTCTCTATCTATTTCTCTTCCTCTCCCTCTCTCCCTCTATATTCATCTCTGCCTCTATCATCCTCTCTCCCCCCTATATTTAGATAGTTCTCCCTCTCTCTATCCATCCATCTCTCCTCTCTCTCTCTCTCTCTTCTTAGACCTTTATATCTATATCTCTTTACCTCTCTATCTCTATCTCTCCATATTTCTTCTACCATCTCTCTCTATCCCTATCTCGTTATCTCTTCATCTCTCTCGACCCCTCTCTCTTTCTCTACCTCTCTCTATATATCACTTCATATCTCCATCTTTATCTTTCTATCTATCCCTTTCTCATTCTCTCCCTCTATATATTTATCTCTTCCGTCTTTATATACCTCTCTCTCCTCTATCTCTTTATCTCCCCCTCTTCCTATCACCATACCCATCGTCTTCTCCATCTCCATCTCCATCTCTAGCACTATCTTCCTCTCTATCTGTATCCCTTAGCTCTATCTCCTTATCCCTCTATCTCTCTCTCTCTTCACCCATTATCTCTCTCTCTTTTGATCCATATCCCTCCCTCTTTCTATCTCTATCCCTCTCTCTCCCTCCCTCTCTCCATATTGTAAACATAACATGAGCCTTTTGGTAATGGAGACTAATTATCTTTTCGATTCAAAGGTTTTATTTCATTCATGTTTAGATCCATGTAAGTCAATGCATAGTTGATTTGAAGCTATCACTTCTCCATTGAGACCTTTGTTGCACAAACAACATCATTTGATAAATGACCTACCAATGGACCTCATGTACTGCACAAATTTATGCAAAAAAAAATAGACCACCGTTATTCTAAATGACCTTCCACACCTCTTCGGCATACCCATTGCACACCAAGGTGTGATTGCTAGTATATAGTTATGTGGAAACTAGTATGGATATATAAAATTCACCACAACAAGAATTAAATTATATAAACTATAATATATTTTCCGACATACTTATAGTCAGAAAGAGGCACTTTTTCATTTAGAAAATATAAAGTGTGAAAGGAAGACTCTATATAATCATTCAGATCAATGGTCAAACATTTTATAATATTTTGTAACAACATTAAAAACGTTTTGCTTTTCAAGTCAAGACTGGCATTATCCTGTGATGTGTAATTTCTACTGTTTTGAGCACTAAAAGTAAAACTTGGGTAGTCACCGACAGCCGAGTCCACCCGAACTTTCTTGCGTCTCTCACATAATTTCTTTGATTTTCGCTGGCACCAACATTGTCTTTCCTATATAAACGCCCTGCAAAGCTATTGACTTACATCCAAGTTTTCTAAGCTTAATCCAGCAACAAAATATGAGAGGTGAGAGATCTTGTGTGATTACCGAAGAATCTGGGCAAGATGTATGCATTGTAATCCATGACACCAACAATCAAGACGTGAGAAAAGATGGGCTTATAGAGAAAGCAAAGGTCGTGCTCAGTGCAGTATTCTCCACGGATGAACCAGCAGATGTGGAGATGGTGTACAGGGATCGCAAAACATTGTCAGTAAGTTCAGGTATTATTATGGCAGCCAACTGCAGCGCCATCACATCTCTTCCAAGCAGCCTCGAAATCAGAGATGAAGGTGTTCGTCAAGCTGTATTGATACCAGCCACCTTATCTCTCATGACCACGTTGTTTATATTCGCGGCCTTAGTAGCCCTGCCCACCTTCAATTTTACAAGAGGGAAAAAGTTGGTGCTCCTCACTGTTATTTTCACTGCGTTCAGTTACTCAGCTTTCGTTGCCATGAGGTTTGGCCCATTCTCCAAAGGTACTGGTATTGCCATTACCTTCGTAGCCAGCTACGTGTTATTCATAGTACTTGTATTCCTTCCCCCAAGATTTAGAATCAAACCCCCTCGAGCCTCAGGATAATTGCTGGCTTCATTCCCAAACGATAGATTTTTTTAATTTATCCAATAGCCTCTGTAGATCTAGCTCATGTATAGTGGATGGGTAAATGTTATTTCAAATCCCCTCAAGTTTTAGAATGCAGTTTAGGTCAATTAATATACGATAGGTTGAGTTTAATCCTGTTTTATTGTTCATGTAGATATAGGCCATGTACAAGATAACTGTATAAAAAAATTATAATCTAGCTCATGATGTACAATTCATGGTTAAGTTTGATTTCTAGAATAAGTTTTAGGTCAGTTAATAAACAATAGGATGAGTGATTTTTAATTCTATTTTATTGTTCATATAGATCTAGGTCATGTATAGAGATAATTGTGTATAGCTTTAATCTAAGTCTAATCTAAGTCATGTTTAGTGTATGATTAGGTGTTATTTCAAATCTTCCGAGGTTTTTAAATCTTTTTTGTTAATTTCTAAATGATATGATGAGCAACTAATCCTATTCTATTGTTCATATAGAGATAATTATGTCTAATTCTTATAATCGAGATGATGCACATAATTGTGTCTAGTTCTTATTGTTGGATTAATTGCCAGCATCTCCCTTCAAATTTGGGACATGGACTAACCGCCTCTTGTGGATCCGTTTATTTCTAGTGTTTGTATGAGGCATTACAGGTCGATCTTTTGATGCAACCACAAACGTGTTCCAACACTTACAATCTAGATCATGTACAGTGGCATGGTTAAAAGATGGGATGAGTGTTTTTAGTTCCATCCTATTACTCATATAGATCTAGGACATGTACAAAGATAATTGTATGTAGCTCTTATAAGCTAGGTCATGTACAATGCGTGGTTAAGTGTTATTTCAAATTCCCCTCAAAATTTAGGATTAATCTTAGATGAATTAATAAACTATCAAATGAGTGATTTTTAATCTCATTCTAATGTTCATATAAATTTAGTCCATGTACAAAGAGTTAAGTGTGTACCTCTTATTTAATGTTTTCAATTTATGATTGGATGAGAGATAATATTAATCTCATCCTATCACACCATGTAAATGTAAAAGTACTAATGAAATTGTATGTTTAATTATTAAATTTAAATTATTATTTTCAATGTATATATGAAATATTAAAATGTGTTTAGATTTTTGTTTACATGTATACATAGAAATTTATTTATTTTAATATTTTTTAATTTAAAATGTTGTTATAATTATTTTAAATTTAATTTCTTTAGTAGTTAATTATTTAAATAATAAAAAATTTATAAATTATATTGAATAACCTAATTTTTTAAACATATTAAAAATATTATAAACTATTTTTAATTAACAATTAGTTTGTTCTATCCTATCACACCATGTAAATGTAAAAGTATTGACGAATGATATGTTTACTTATTAAATTTAAATTATTATTCTCAATGTAATATGAAATAATAAAAATGTGTTTAGATTGTTGTTTACATGTATATATAAAAATTAAATTTTGTATTAATAATATTTTTTTAAGATAAAATGTTATAATTTTTTTAATTTATTTTTTCTATTTTTATATAAAGGTTTTTATATGCTATTAGTTATGTAAATATTAAAAAAAATATAAAATTTTAATAGGTTTTGAAAACTTCATTTACAATTATATTGAATAAGTTAATTTCTTAAACAAATTAAAAATATTATAAACTATTTTTAATTAATAATCAAAGTTTTTATACATGTATTATATTAGGTGTATATTTATTTAGTATAGATTTTTTAAATACATCTATCTCACAATTGTGAGAAGCTATTTTATTTACTTAAAAGCTATTTTATTTTACTTTGAAATTATTTTATTTGCTACATATATACACACATAAATTTTATTATATCTACATTGTAAATTTTGATTTTAAATTTTAAATATTATTTTGATATTTCTAAATTAAAAAAAATAAAATCACCTGTTTATTTATATTTATATTTTTAAACCATCATTAAAAATAAAAATATATAATATTTTTTTAAAGGGCTTAATTTCTTAATGTATACTAATAATATATATTTTCTGATCCGTAAGTTTGGCATAAGGGAGCTATACTCGTAAAATTATTTGAATATAAACATTAAAAAGGTGCATTTCCTAAAAGCGGTGCAAAACATGATGCTCTAAACACCTATGTTGATTAATCTTCTAAATATGCTAACAATATGGATCTTAACACCACATCTTGGCATGGAGGAGAAAATTTGTATTTCTTTAAAAAAAAAAACTCCCCCTCTCGTAGCTAATCTTAGTATCATTTGATGTGTACATTTGCAAGGAGAGATCCTCTTCCTCTTAACTTTCATCTAGCCATCTTCAAACTGAGCATCAATGTTATGCTAAGTTCTTTTTGTGTAGTCAACACTATCCTTGGAATCACCCTTCACTAGGGAATATTGAAACATAAAAAAAGCCACCAATTTATTTGAGCTAAGTTATAATTTAATTTTTCTCCTACTATTCTTGATATTCTTCTTTGCCTCAGTTACCAAAACCTAAGAGGTCTTTGAACCCTCGTCAATATTTTGAGAAGCTTCTTTGTTTGATTCAATGATACTATTTGTTGTTTCTTGTGAGCAAGATATGACTTGTAAAGGAGGCCCTTGATCCAAATCAGATTTGAAGGAAAGATTTGCTTCAAGGGGCACATTATTTTTCCCATGTTCATCTTTTATTGAGGGTTCCACCATTTTGGAAGCACTATCAATAGTGTAATGTTGGGGAGAAGCATCTTTCCACCACGTAACATCTCGCTTTGAATGGTTTTCGATGTTTGGGAAAAATTTTACCAAATGACTAGTTTTGTAACATCGCCCACACCAAAAAGATAATCCTTCATAGTCCAAGGGTTGTGACCATCCTTTACCATCCACATTTTAAATTATTTGTGTAGGTAGATCCTTTGAAATGTCTAATTCCACCAAGATCGGGGCAAAGGTTGCGTGATAAAATCTATTATTTTTCATCTGTAGACAAAAAATTGCAAATAGTATTTCCAATGGCTTCAAAGCATGATTCAAATCAATAATGGAGGGGGAGATTGGGAAGGAAGACCCAGACTGACTTGATTTAGTTGAAAGGTTGAAATGAGAATGTCATGGTTTAATCATTAATAAATCCTGCTCCCACCACCATAAATAAATTAGAATGGTGTCTCTATACTTTTTTCTATCAAAAACCATATTAAAAAACACTCTTTCACAAAGATAAATCTCTAATTTCTCTTTCATTGACCGTTCCTAGGTCACATATATCCATTTATGCAAATTTGAAAGGCTGGGCCATAAATAGCCAAACCTTCCAATAAGCCCATTCTTAGTAAAGAATACATTGTTTTTCTTCTAACTCTTTTTTTAATGTAGCATCAATATTAATTTAATTGGATTACCTAAATTGAGAACCGACTAACTCATAGACAAAATGTACCTATGTACATACAAAAAACATAAAACCATACATAAACACATACATAAAAAAATACACAACATGATGGGACATGTGTTTTTGTCTTCTCCCCAAAGGATGACGGAACGGTAACGTCGTTATTTTTCAAATTTTGAATTTTTCCACTTTCTCCTACGGTAGTTTTGCAGGGACAATGATAGTAATGGCAGTAGTGAGAGTACATTTCCAGTTATTTTGAATTATTCAAGCATGTCTGCAGCCAATAAAATAAATCACCAATCCAAAACAATGCAAAAGAAGGAACAAAGGTCTGCATCTAGTCTCAGAAGATGATCCTAACTTGCAAAGAAGAAATCATCATTTAAAAAAGAGTTCACACGTGTTTAGAATTGGACTGCAAGCATTTGAAACTGGTAAAAAGGAGGACACAAATCTAAAAAAGCCCACGGTGATCATTAGTTTTTAATCACAGTTTTTGCATATAGTTTGTGTGTAAGTTGCAGGTTAAAGGTCATCACAACTATTATTGAATGATTGAAGGCATAGAGGTTTAAAGCCATGCCAGTCTCTTAGCTCTTACATCCATATTGAGGCACCCGAATTATCGGCTTCACCGTGTAATCAAATCAAAATCTACTTTGAGAACTTTGAGAATGGTAATGATTCAATCAAGGCCGTTTATAGTAGTTGGTGTAATTCCCCTTCAAATTCAAGCCATGGTGAAGCGATGAAGCTATAATTTTTGAAACTTCCATCAGTAGTAGAACTCACACGACAAGGAGTGAAGATTCATCCTGTGTTGGTACAAGAAGCAACAACATGGGCATCAGGTCATGTAGCCCTTCAATGGATAAGATTTGATGGGGAGACATCAACGCTTTACTTACCACAACTGAGGGTAACCCATCAATCAGATTTAGTGTTATTGATGCCAACAATATGAGATGATTGCTTATAAAAATGAATCAGAATAGAGGATTTCCTTCATAATACTATGTGTAATTTTATCCTCCATGATATTAACATAATTGATCTACAAAAGATATATCATAACTTCAGAATACAAATTGGGCTTTCAAAATAATGGGATAAGCTATACTTATGTATCTATACTTTCAATGCATACATACAATAGATTTTCCACAAATTGTAGACTTTAAAACAAACTTTACCCATCCATCTAACTTTCTATACATACATAAAGTATGTGCCACCTCTGCAACAAGTCAAAAGCTCTAAAACATGCTTTAAGATGCCTAACTAGAGTTTCAGTACTATATTTACTGCTTTTGAAAAATGTCAAAAATATCATATTCAACATACACTTTGAGTTGTGAGTGATACATTGTTCTTGTTCTAAATTCAATGGTGGAGAGCTCGAGGAGGATTTGCAGGTGGGGGATACATAAATCTGGTATCTAATCAATTGGGTTGCTACATGTAGTGGGTTTTACAAGAAGTTATGTGGGTTGCAGGTTTTATAACACTCGGTGTTTTCCAACTTGCAATGAGTGTAATGAAAACTTTTTGTTATTTAGAGAGTACAAATATAATGTTCAAGACATCGTCAAAATTTGGCACAATTGTTTTTTAGAGTAAAAATTATGTTTCAATTTCGTCATGTACGATGGAAAAATAAATGCACAAAATAATCACAGGTTGGAAAACACAGTCGATTCTGAGTGATTTCATTCTAGTTGTTCTAAGCTCAAGGGTGGAGAGCTTGGGGAGGATTTGTAGGTGGGGGATATAAATCTAATCAAATTGACCTAAGGGCTGACTAACCAATTGGGTTGTTACACATGTAGAGGGTTTTACAACAGTATGTGGGTTGCAGGTTTCATAACGCCCAATGTTTTCCAACTTATGATTTTTGTAATCAAAACCTTTTCTTATTTAGAGAGCATGAATATAATGAAAGGAACCTTCAAAAATTATCACAATTTTTATTTAGAGTAAAAGTTGTGTTTTAATTTCTTCATATGATGGAAAAATAAATGCACAAAATAATCACAGGTTGGAAAAACACAGTAATAAAACCAAAGGTAATAGACACAAATGACACAAAGATCACAAGTTTTTTACCCACAAATGATTTCACAATAAGATGAGCAATAGATTATTCCAAATATGTGAATATATATAAAAGTGATTGTATATTAGGCCTTGAATACCATACAACCTTCTGGAACACATAAATTCCTTTTCAAATATAGGTGCACCCAAATATACTAGAAAAACATTGAAAAATAATTATAAATTAACACTAGAAAACTTACAATCAAAAGATAATAGAAAGGACACATAGATCCCAAACATATCCTCATTTATTCAATACAATGGAATTATGTGACTTCTCCCTTCTCTCTATACATACGCCATGCTTGAAAATTTTAGCTACCACTCTATTTTCCTAAAATTGAATACTCTCATCCCTTCATAAGGGAGAGAGAGTGGGAAGGAGGGAGATAGGGAGTGATAAGGTGGGAGGGATAGAGGGACATAGAGATATAGTGGGAGAGGTATATATAGAGTGAGTGAGAGAGAGAGGGAAGGAGGGAGGGATAATGGGAGGGATAGGTGGAGATAAATTGTGTATGTATAGAGAGGGTTCTAAGTAGGGTGGGAGAGGTAAGAGAGAGGACGGGAGGGAGAGGTATAAATAGATGGGTAGGTAGATTGAGGGAGATGTGGAGTGGGAGGGATAGAGGGAGAGAGAGAGAGGGAAGGAGGGAGTAATTGATAAAGGGATGGGTAGGTGGAAAGAGAGAGAGGGGGGGGAAGAGGAACAAAGGGAGGGAGAGGAAGGTTAGGAGGGATGGTGAGAGGGGAGAGATAGAGAGAAGTATAAATGAATGGGGGAGGGAGAGGTCTAGTGACGTAGCATGGGAAGGATAAAGGGTGAGAGAGGAAATGAGGGAGAAATTGAGAGGTAGGTAGAGAGAGGTAAGGTTGAATAAATAGAGCCCCAGAAGTAGGTAGAGAGAGTGATGGGAGATAGGGAAAGGAGAGAGGGAAGGGGAAAGAGAAGTAGAGAGAGGGGGAAGTTGGGAAGGAGGGAGAGGTAGGTTGAAAGAGAGGTGAGGTGGGATGGATTGAGGGAAAGGTAGGTAGAGAGGGAGAGGGCCAGTGGAATGAAAATGACTTCATAAAAGGTTTTACGGGTTTAATATGTTTGTTTAAAGGCAAAACGATAGGTAATACAAATTTACAACTATAAAAAAAAAAATAATAGGGATGGTTAGTATCAAATTCCAAACTTGGGTATTTGGATGTGGCATATAAACAAGTTAACATCAACATTAGTCATTTAATCAGTGACTCTCTTTTCAGTAAGATATTAATTGTTCCTATATCCATACCATTTCCCATTTATCCCCACTTTGATGAGAATGTCTTAGTGCAATAATATATTTGTAAGTGACATATGTTCTTGTCTTTAGTTCATGGCCTAATCCTATCCATCTTCATTGTACCTTGTTGCACTCTAATTCCATATCCATGCAATCTAATTTTTTCTATCTGATTATTCATCACTCCTTACAATCCAAGATTTCAAGAAAATCATAATCCATGCAATCTAGTTATGTAATCTACATGAAATCATTCAATAATATTTATGGTATTTTTCCTATACTTGTTGCAAGCATTGATCCAACACTACAATATTTGGATTGTAAACTAAAAGGGTCTTTATCAACAAATCCTTAAGAACTAATTTCAATCCTCCTTTTACCTAATCTCCAACCTAGTTTCATTATGTAGTGTGAATTGACCCATTTGTTCAAATTCAAAGAGGTTTGTCATTTTTCCCTACCAACTTGAAGTATTGAATATTTTAGATTATATTATATGGTTTTGTATAAAGTTGAATGTTAATTCATTTTTACACATCTATACAAAAGGAAGATTAATCTAGCTCTCACTTATTACTTGCACCATCATTCAAGGAGCATATTTGAGAATTCACTACCACATCAACATCTAATTAATTAGTAACATATATGAGTATTACATGGTTTATTTCAATCTTGAATATTTGTTCACAAGTTATTTTTAATCAAATTATCAATGGGTTTAAGTGAGGATAACATGAACCTCACTTAACAATCTCCTTAAAGGTGGTTTAAACACCTTGAATTCATAATTATATATTAAAATATTAAAAGGAAAGGAACACCAATTTTTGGATCACATGACTAAATGGGTTTACCACATAGTACAAATTGATTATGCAAACAAAGATCTATTTTAAATTACTTAATTTTTCACATTATTATTTCACCCAAGATTCAAATATAATTTAGTTCACTTTTTGTCAAAGTATAATGAGACTATATCTAATACAAAACTATGTTTTAGATTATTGGCACCTGATATTGTGTATTTATTACAATCAAGTTATGTACCTAGAGCTAAATAACCCTAATCCATAGTCATCATTTCAAAAAGCATGCTTCTCTATGCCCAATTTAATATGTAAGATCATAGATCTTAGGGTAGCTTTAACTATTGTTAAATTAAGTTCTATACTTTTGATCTTTCAAAAACATATTCTCTCATATTCCTTTCAATAAGAAATTTTTATAACCTAGAATTATCTTAAAATAATAGAATGGAGATTTGATAGGTGGGTAAGTGCACCAAGATGGTTCCCAAAAAGGGGACTTAAGTGGACAACTTTTTTCTAAAATCGGGAAATACTGACCTTGGATGTGAAATTGAGGATACTTAGACTCAAACTTTTGAGATGGAACAAAAAGAAGGATTCACGTGCTCCGAGTCTACTTTCTAAACTACTAATTTATTTTGAAAATTATTGAGTATAAGGGGTTCAAATGAGGGACGTACACAAATTGGTGTTGTTTTTGTCAGAAAAACATAACATAGCAACTCTTGTACGACCCTCGTACAGTGAACTTTTTTTTAGTATTTTTAAAATCGCAATAGTCAGAAGTTAGCTAACATTATGTAGTTGATGCACGATTTTTCTGATAATTTTTTAATGAATATTTGATTTTTTACTAATTTGCGAAGTGGACATATCCTGAAAATAGAATTTTGGCCATGCTACACCTACAAATTTTGGAAACTAATTGATTTTTTTTTTTTTAATTTTTTAATTTTGTAGAATGGAGTCTAGTTTCTAAAAATGTAATTTATTTGAAAAATTGATGAACGGTTAATTTATAATGAAAAAAATACCAAACACTACTTTTTGGCAAAAAAAAGACGTAAAGATAAAATAAATTATGGATGAAAGACTAAACATTTTCATAAAGTGAAAAAATTACAT
Source organism: Sequoiadendron giganteum (assembly GCA_007115665.2). Taxonomy (NCBI): domain Eukaryota; kingdom Viridiplantae; phylum Streptophyta; class Pinopsida; order Cupressales; family Cupressaceae; genus Sequoiadendron; species Sequoiadendron giganteum. The sequence continues at coordinate 518,457,175 of CM021106.1, read as the reverse complement.
CATTGGATAGCTAAGAGATAACCCAACATTACCCATGTGCTCAATTTTTTCGATATTGAACCACGTGCAATCCTGACGGTGAGCATGAACTCAATTATGAGAAATATGGTGGATTTTTTAAAAACGCGTCTCTGGTTGTTGGGAATGCCCTCCAAGCCTTTGGGTTGGAATTCCAACGTAATACCAAGCTTAAAGTTCGGTAATTCCCAAAGCAAGATATAACGCGAGTGTGTTATAATGAGAGCGCGTTATAATGCACTCGCATTATATCTCACTTTTGACATGGTTTTTTCTTTTGTAGGGAACATGTCTACTAGCACATGTCTTACTTTATGTTAAATGCTAATATATTAATGTATGCTGATATATTTTTATGTACATGTATGTATGTATGCTTGTATGGATGTAAGATTATATGTACAAATGTATTATGCTTTTATGTATGCATTTATGTATGTCTTTAAACGAAGGGCGAATTTAGAGAGAGTCTAGAGAGATGGAGAGGGGGTCGAAGTGAGAGTTTAAGAGAGAGGAAGTGGGAGAGAAGGGGTTGGATTGAGGGGGACTTAGCTAGGTAGGGTGGGAGGGATAGAGGGAGGGAGAGAGAGAGAGTGGGGGGGTCGGAGAGAGACAATTGATGGAGAGGGAGAGAGAGAATTGAGGGAGAGGGAGAGAGAGAGAGACAAAGAGAAAGAGAGGGTTATGTAGGTAGGGTGCGAAAGGGAGAGACTTGAGAGTGTGAGAGGGAGAGACTTGAGAGTGTGAGGGGGGTGAGAGGGAGAGACTTGAGAGATAGGTAGTGAGAGGGAGTGTGAGAGAGGGGGAGTGAGAGAGGGTAGTAGGGATTGATTGAACGAGAGGTACGCAAAAAGAGGGAGACAGTAGATAGAGACAATTAGAGAGGGTGGGAGGGAGGGAGAGGTGAGATGTATAGATAGAGAGAAAGTGATAGGGGTTGAGGGTATATAGGGTTGATGGTTTCTAGGGTATTAGGGTTTAAGGTTTGAGGGTTGATGGAATAGGTTTGATGGTAGAGGGTATTTGGTTGAGGGTATAGGGTAGAAGGTTTAAGGTTTAAGCGTTTAGGCTTGAAGGGTTTGGGGTTAAGGGTTTAGGGTTAAGGGTTTACTTGGTTGAGGGTAGAGGGTTTAGGGTATAGTTTTGAGGGTATATGGTTGAAGGATTAGGTTCAGGGTCCAATGTAAGGGGTAGAGGGTTTAGGGTTTAAGGATTGAGGATTGAGGGTTGAGTGTTTAATGTATAGGGTAAAGGGTAGAGGGTTTAAGGGCTGAGGGTTGAAGATTGAGGGTTTAAGGTATAAGGTTGAGGGATTAGGGTTGAGGGTCCAATATATAGGGTAGAGGTTATAGGGGTTGAGA